>JZKD02S2283973.1:403790-441800 GCA_000966675.3 Picea glauca | reverse complement strand
ATTGAGCTCGGATTTGGTGTCAAATCGACTTGGGAGCTGATCCATTAGTGGTTGGGAGGCCGACCAATTTCAATAAATGCGCCGTTTAGCAGGCGCGTGGGTTTTTCGCCCAACAGTCGTGCCTTGTGCACATATGCGTGCTTTATACGTTGCTGTTACGCGCATACGCGCACGCACCCAGATGATGTAAAGCGCCTTTCAAATTTTTGGTCATTTGTATAGTTTTTTGACCCTTTTGCAATGCTAAGGAATTAATCTTGTTCCATGAATGACTTTTTTCCTGTTTTGACGATGCGGAGTTCTTGTCGCCATGTGCAGACGAAATTTCAGTGATAACAGGTGTTACTACCATGCCCACATGTCTGATCCCAACTATCGACTGTACACGTCGGGCACCGACTACGAGCTGGTAACCATAGTTTCTTCTCCTAGGTATATCACAAGGTGACTTTGGGGGTTTTCCATAGTACCTGGGGTATATTTTGTATCACACACTTTAGTACTACTAGAGGGTTCCCCGTGAAGCATGGGCACTTGCACCAGATAAGGCTGATATGTGGAGGTCAGGATAATTGCTTCTCATACCTTTTTGCATTGGTCCATGGGACTTAATCAACCCGTGCCTTCGTCCGGAAGGGCCCGAGCCCACTTTGTTATTGTTCCAGTCTGAATACCTAATCCACTTGAGTTGGAATATTGACAAAGTTATTTGTGTTTTTCTTGTATTTTAGGGCTTTGTAGCGGTGTGATTGGTGAACGTATTTCAACTTTAGGAAGGCGAGTCGATTGTCACTGAGAGTCGATCACTCAAAGTGGCCAACCAATCGCCCCGAACATCAAGGAGAATTCAAGGCCTTCCTCCCGAGGAAGAGGTTAGGAATAATTCTCCCCTGCCTCCACAAAGGCATAGGCTTAATTAGTTCAACTCTTTCATACTGACTGGTCAGACCGAGATTGTAAACATTGATCCTCTAGAATTAAACGCTTCAGAACCAAAGGAGGTAACCATTAAGGACCTTGGAGCTGGGGAGTTCACTCCACAATTTAATCCTCTATTACCTAAGACTTTTCCATCACCATTCATACAAGTCCCACCTCCTAGATTGGACCTCACTAATAGTAGCCCTCTCCACTAGGCCATTATGGACAACACTCCGCCAGTGTTAGGGTCGGGAGCCCCTGCAACTCCCACCTCAATGATAGTTACTGGGGGGATATTTCATCCCAATATGTTGAGTCAACAACAAATGTGGTTCAATCCATCATCACTGCGACAACCAACACCATTGCCTCGCCGATCGTCAGTCCCACTCGAATTTTGAGTGCAACTGCATCATTTTCATCAACAACAAACACTTTCTCTTATGGAATGTCATCAATGGACACACTTAATGCGTTGGTTAGTTTTCAGCCAGCATCCTAGTTTTCAAATGTTGGTGTAGGGAGCACTCCAACTCCTTATCAAGCCATGTCTTGGGGTGGAGGACACATTCCTCTGTTAGCCCCATTCATCGGAAGTGGACCTGTCCAATATTCTATCCCTAACCCCACATGGGGCTCGGGTGCCTCCATGGGTAGCGGATATCAATCCACCAGTATGTCATCTACGTCGACCTCATTCACACTTTATGGTGGGTTTGGGAGTAACCCTTTCACCACATCTACAGTGTCGACAGGGAGCAACCCCTTCCCAGGTCAATTTTTCCCCTGGAAAGGACCTATGTCTTCGCTGGGGGCACCATTTGGGAGCACCCCTCTCCAAGGCCAGTGGAGTCCCTCTAAAGGGATGTCGTAAGGGGGAAACCCCTTTCCCAGTCAGTCTACCCCCATTCCAGGATTTGTTCTTATGCATGAGGGGTCTGTTGGGGCCAACCTCTATTCTTATTTTGGTAATCAGATGGGTGGAGGTGTTCCTCCATTTAATCAGGGCCAACAAGGATTCATCCCAAGCTCCGTTTTGATAGCAAACTCTTTCTGACAGTCTAGTGCTAGTTACAACCCAATACCTTCTTTTCAGGCTGCCAATCAGTCAATGATGCAGCCTCGGCTACCATTTCTAGAAACACTGCACTTTCCAGACTTATCCAAGTTGATGGATGATCCATTTGTTATGATCCTAGTTGGCCTGCGATCCCAACCAAACTACCTTAGGACATACCCAAGTTTGAAGGGAAAAGTGGAGAGGATCCATAGGACCACGTGACAATGTTACACTTGTGGTGTTCATCCAACTCACTTAATAACGATTCAATTCGATTGTGTTTGTTCTAGCATACTCTCACTGGAGGCACTGCGAAGTGGTATATTTAACTTGAGAGGTAGAAGTACTCGACTTTCAATGATTTAGCCATGGTTTTCCTAAACCATTTCCAACTCCATGTTCGATATGATGCAAGGACATAACTGTTGGCCAATTTTGAGAAAGATAATGCCATGTATATTTCTGATCACATTCAAGAATGGAGGAGAAGAAAAATATTGATCAAGGCTACGATTCCACCCGAGTTCCTCCTTGAATGGTTTCTAAAACCTCTAATCCCCTATATTTCAAAAGACGTTGCAACTTCAGGGGTGTTTTTAGAGGAACAATCAATCTTTTGGGCGCATTAGTTAGAGCTCATATACTCTCAATAGGGAATTCTCTATGAGATTATATAGAATGTGTCGTGATCTACTCTCAACTTGGAAAAGCCAAAGTCTAACCCACATGATGATGGTATAGTGGGTTCTTCTCAAACGAAATTTGTAGACCTGGCCACTAGCCAGATGAAAAAACTTGTTATTCAACAACTTGTGGCCAGTCTATCCTCTGGCTCGACCACCCCCACCACCTAGTCTTCAAACACACATTCTGTGAAAATGAAGACTTTGAAAGGTCCTTAGCAACCCAGAGAGAAGAAAAAAGGCAAGGGTAAGAAGGGTAGTGGGGGAAATAACAAAATTTTTGATAAGAATGATGAAGGGGCCAAGGATGAAAAAAGGAAGGTGAAGTTTCCTTGAAAGATTTATAACGATGATCACCTTACACATCAATGCCCACAAATAGAAGAAGCCCAACATTTTATAAATTTGAATCAACAACAACAACCTGTTGTGTTGAAGAATCCCTTTCCACAAGGGTAGAATTTGCAAGTTGGTTCTTCCAACTTCAACCCACAGGGGGGCACTTTAGGTTCTCCCCCCTCTGATGGATATAAATAAGTAGTAAACATTGTTTTCCATTTGAAGCTAAAGGATGTATATTTTTCGACAAGATCTCAAAATTATGATAATCCAAAGTCGATCGAGAAGGGTAAGAAAACTTCAGAAGATCATACCCATCTCCACATAGAGAATCTTGACAAAGAGACAATGTCACACATACCTAAGGTTGTTTATAAAATGACATTGTATAACCCTAATGCAAGATCTACTCCCAATTATTCAATTGTTGAGGTTTTGGCTCAGACGCCTTGTGTAATTTCCACTTTGGAGGTACTCCAAAGTTACCCCTCACAACGCGCTACATTGTTGTCTGCTATAGGATCTATTGATTCTTCCATTCATCTCGTAATGAAGTTTTATGCTACTTATGTGAGGCCATGCCTTCCATATCATGTAGATTTTTAGATTTGTGTTGTTTGCAACAATATCTTAGTTAAGAGAATCGTCGTTGATGAGGGTGATTCAATGTGCGTAATGTATTTGTCATGTTGGAAAGCTATCGGTTCTCCTAAGCTTACCGCCTCTCCTACACTCTTGACTACCTTCGATGAACATTCATTTCAACCACATGGTATGTTTCCTTCTTTTCTGATTACACTAGGGGGAAATTCCGTTTGTGTGGAGGTTGAATTAGTTGACGTGTCGCTCAACTATAATTTGTTGTTAGGAAGAAGTTGGACATATGCCTTGATAGTTGTTGTCTCGACAATATTTTGGATTATATGTTTTCCCCATGAGGGAAGAATTGTGACCATCGATCAAGTGGCATCCAACCTATCTCATGCAGCAGCTAACCCTCGGACCACTATCCCTTGGATTGAAAACTCTCAAGCGGACACTCAGAGCACTGGTTGTGGGATGCACCCTTATCTTATGGGATCTTTTTGTTCTCCCACATGGATTTCGTATGTTTGTGCCACTCCCATCAATAGGGTCTCTTTGTTTAGAACATCATATATGCATGACCCCTAGACAGTTCCCTCACCATCTAGTTTAGTTGAAGGTCAAGTCCATTCTGGGATGGTCGGACCCTTGTATGCAGATGAAGTAGCTTATCAATCCATTCAGCATGAAACAGAAGACCTAGATCAAACTCCTGTGGTCACTGAAGAGGACGATCTTTTTCCTAAGCCTATTTGGGATCAAAACTCTTCAAGCTCCCAAGATTGTTTAGACACCGTCTTGCAATCAAATGAAGAAATTATCGAGGAAATGGTTGGATATGAAAGGCCATGGGGGGATTTGCATCATAGATCATATTTCCTCCCTGAACTTAGTCGAATATAGAATGGAGAGTTTAATTCAACTATTGTTGGAAGTATTGATGGGATATTCAATCCCTTGGTTGGGCATGGTGTCTATGCCGAAGGAAATATGGCTAATATATCGGAGACGATATCGATCAACATCTCTAAGAATCTTGATGTCGTAAAAAATGTATTCATTGGAGCTGAATGCTTGCAAGACGAGATTGTTCGGTACAGGACACTTTTTAAATAGTTTCAATACATTTTTGCATGGTATTACGAAGAAATGCATTGACCCTCGGATAGTTCAAAATGAAATTCAAACCTATGAAAACACAAAGCCGATTCAACAAAAGTTGAGGCTTGTAAACCCCAAGAATGATCCAGATTTAGGAGCGGAACAAAATGATTAGCAGACTGAATACAATAAACACAGAGATAGGAAGAATAACACAAACATCCAGTGAATAATATCTTCTATTAAATGATGAAATAGGTTGAAACTGTAAAACTACAGAACTTAAACCTCCTCGAATGGTGGTAGCTATCTTTGAGAAGAGATGTGGTTTCTACGTGCATCCTTCTGAGAAGACTGGATTATAATGAGGCTCCAGAGGCCCTTTTCATATTACTCATGAATGCCAAAACCCTATACATCCAAAAACCTAACCCTAGAAGGTGAAACGCCAAAATTCATGTGGCCCCTATGGGTAAGTTGGTGTAATTTGGTACCTCAACTTCCTAGGGTTGTAACTTTTGCATACGACCTCTGTTTTAGGCATGTGATAGCCCGTTGGAAATTTCTTTCAAAGATATACACATTCTACTATCAAACTCCAACTCTGTTTGCATTCTGACTGTGGCGAGTCAAAAAAACAATGTTTAAGGCCCCAAAATAGCCCTGGAAGTACAATAAAATGTCTTGACATGAAAACATACAAAATAAGCCAGTTTGATTAGGCGAGAGGCCACCCTTATCCACCTGGAGAATGTGTGAGGCTTCAGACAGTCCCAGAAGTGTAGAACTCACAATTATAAAGCATTACAGAAAGACGCGTTGAATAAAAAATGGACATGAGGAGCCACTTGGAATAGGTGGATGGCCACCAATATCCACCTGGATCAATCCTCCCCCCTTAGAAAGAAATGGTATCCATTGCGTTGAGTTCCCCCATCGGGTGAGGAAACTTCTGCTAGATTTGGCCGTGGGTGAGCCACTTGCCTTGGTGTAGGAGTTTCCCTGCCTTGACAACCCGATAAAGTTGGATCCGCTGATGGTGAGTACCCTTGACCTATGTGTCCACTATATGATCGTTGGATGCTTGTTCCATGTAGTCAGGGTTGAGCTTTGTTGGTTCCAACTGTTAGGTGATCTCAGAGGTGTCCAATAACAGTGGAAAATATGGCCAAAGGAGATCCACATTGAATACTGGATGCAGACCAAGGAAGGGTGGAGTGGTGAGCTCAAAATAATTTCTACCCACAACCTTGGTGATAGTGTAAGGCCCATAAAGAAGTGGGTGAAGCTTCTGATGGGGCCCGATGAGACGCTCCTTCTGCAAATGTAACTAGAATTTGTTACCAACCTGAAACTAGTGTGGTACTCTGTGTTGATCATGGCTTTGCTTGTACTTAGCATTAGATTTCTACAAAATCTCTTGGACTTGTTGGCGAATGTTCTGAATTTTCTCAATGAATCTGGTGGCTTTTTCGATCACGGACTGAGTAGGGGAAGATTCTGTCTGTGTGGTGGCAAGAGGAAGTGCAACATCAATGGGTCCCAAGGGTTGGAGTCCTGGACCCACCTGAAATGGGCTATGGCCAGTGGAACTATGGAGAGCCCTATTGTAACTGTGTTGGACATATGGGAGACTCTTGTCCCATGTACGGGGATGCTTATAATTGTACATGCACAGGGTGTGCACAATCATCTGATTGATGACCTCGATTTGGCCATTAGTTTGGGGGTTGAAAGAAGTGGATTTTGTGAGCTTGGTGTCTAACAAATACTAGAGACTCAACCAAAAGGTGTTGATGAACCTGTTGTCTTAGTCAGAGATGATGGTCTGTGGTATCCCAAAGTGGACCCAAACTCATTCGAAGAAGAGCTTGGCAGTATTTTCCACTGTGACATTCTTCTTACAGGTTGTGAGGATGGCCATATTCAAAAACCAATCAACGACCACAAACACACAGTCATTTTTGTGCTTGGTGGATGAAAAACCAGACATGTAATCCATGGAGATGGATTCCCATGGCTTCTCGGGAATAGGAAGAGGGGTGTATAAGCATTTCTTCTTGATGGTTGGCTTGGCAATGACATAGGAGGTGCAAGTTCTAATATACTTGCTGAAGTCCTGTCGAAGTTTTGTCCAATAAAAATGTTTCTGAAGAACGACTACAGATTTCTTTATGCCAAAATGTCTTGCCACCCGACTATAGTGGGATTCCCAAATCAGTTTTGCACTCTTTCTTGTAGGAACACAGAGATGGCCCAGGTGGCATAAGAGTCCATCTTGAATGTGAAAATCAATGACAGTGGCACATGTACCCAAGAGATGATATGTGGTGGAGAATTCTGGATCTTGCTGGTAAATTTGGGGCCACTCCGATGTTTCGTGTCCACAGGAATGGAGCACAGTGGTGAGTGTAGCCACAGGAGGTTGACTAAGGTAGTCAGCATCATGATTGGAGATACTTGTCTTATACGTGATGTTGAGATGGAACTGTTGCAGGTAGGTGGACCACTTTTGATTGCGGTCATTCTGCAATTTACCTTGTGTCTGTATGAACTACAGAGGCTTGTGATTAGTGTGTATGATCGTCTCTTTCCCCAGAATGTAATGTTTCCATTGACGATAGGCTTGTACAATGGAATACATCTCCTTTTCATAGGTGGGGTATTTCCAGACAGTATCAGAGAGTGTCTCACTATGGTATTCCACCGGATGCCCATGCTGAGTGAGAACTGCACCCAAAGCATAGTCAGATGCATCAGTCTCAATCTTGAATGGTTGTTGCAGATCGGGAAAGGACAATATTGGAGATGAGAACAAACGATGTTTCAGATCATCGAATTCTTGTTACTGCTCCTTCCTCCACATGAACTTGGCCCTACCACCACACTTGGTCACCTGGCTAAGGTCCCATGCAATATGGGAGAATCCCAAGACGAACCATCGGTAGAAATTGGCGAGTCCCAAGAAGCCCTGAAGCTCGGTCAGTGTGGTTGGGGCTGGCCAATCAAGGATGACTTGGAATTAGCTGGATCAACATGTAGCCCATGCTCATCAACAATGTAGGTGAGGTATTGGACCATATTCATGCCAAAAGAGCATTTTTCCAAGTTGGCATAGAGCTTGTGTTGCCGTAGAGTGCTCAAAACCTGTTGAATATGTTGCATGTGCTCCTCCCATGTTCTGTTGAAGATGAGTATGTCATCCAAATATACTACCACAAAGGAGTTGGTGAAGGGTCTCAATACATCGTCCATCAACCTCATGAAAGTGGCTGGTGCATTTGTTAAGCCAAAGGGAATGACTAGCCATCCATAGATACATTATTTAGACTTGAAGGATGTCTTCCAAACATCAGTTGGTTTGATGGGAACTTGGTGGTAACCAGAATTCAGGTCAATATTGTTGAAGAACTTTGCCCCCCTTGAGTTGGTCAATAAGGTCATCAATCATGGGAATGGGGTAGCGGTTCCTGACTGTGATTTTGTTTAAGGCTCTGTAATCAATGCAGAGTCGCCAAGTCCCATCCTTCTTCTGCACTAGTACAATCAGGGTTCTGTATGGGGAGGATGTAGGTCTGATGTGCCCCTTTTGAAGAAGCTCTTGGATCTAACGCCTGATTTCGTCATTCTCCATCAGTGAGCGCCGATAGACTGGTCCATTAGGTAGAGGTGCATCAGGTTTTAGATCAATTGTATGCTTGACTTGGAAGTGTGTCAGTACCCCTGTAGGTGAGGTGAAGATGTCTCTGTATTCTTCCATGATCATGTCCACTTGCTTCTGTTGCAAGGAGAGGCGTTGTGTAGAGGCCATGGATATGGAAATGACCTTATTCTTATTATGAGCATGGATCAAAAAGAAGACAAACTTCTCATTCTTTTAAATGACCTTATTGCATTTCTTAGCAGAGATTAAAGAAATAACAGTAGGTGGTGCCACCTCTGAGATCCTGTACAATTGTCTACGCAAAGTAATAATAACACTGCAGGGTCTAGACTCATACATAGCATGAGGCTTCCACAAATATGGTTGTCCTAAAAGAACATCAAAAACTTCAAGAGGGGAAATATCACACAGTACCTTATCTTTGAAAGGCTTGATTCCATAGGGCAGATGACACTGTCGGCTGACACAAAGATCTCTTCGTTAACGAAGCCAACTGATGGTATAGGGTTGCAGGTGCATTGTCGTTGGTAGGTTCAACAACTTGACGACCTCTACTAAAATCAGGTTCTTCTGACTACCGTTGTCGAAAATTAAATGAATCGGATCCCTCTTGACCTACATCTGCAAGTGAAAGAGGAATTCCCCTTCCTCTGGTTCTTCTTGTTCGCTTGGTTGGACTTTGGTGGTAGCAACCGTGGCACTGGGTTTAGTGTCGATAATCTGCTTTCCTCCTTCAGGATTTGACTCAGAATCATAATCGTCCTCTGACTTGGAAGCCTTCAGCTCGACCATGAGGGACTTCTTGGAGTGGCATTCGTCGGTGTTGTGCCAAGGACTTTTATGGTACTCATACCATTTCCCTGTGTCCTTATTTGTCTTCTCATTTCCCTTCTTGTGTTGCAGCTTGGATGGATTGTCCTGAGGGAGGTCATCTCGACTTGGTCCCTTGCTGTGTGGGTTGGGGTTTCTTTTTCCCTGTTTCGGCTGTGAGGGGTTTATAGATCCAAACTCTTGTCGTTTATGCTTAAATTTTTGCTCGATCTTGACAGTGTATCTATAAGCCGTTCCCAATGAGGCAATGTCCAGGAACTCCATTTTTGTTTGAATGTATCTATGCAAACATCCATGGTATTTTATCACTAGATGATGCTCTAAATATTTGATACCCAATTTGGTGTGTAGGGTATAGAAAACATTGGTGAAGTCTGGTACTGTTTGGTCCCTTTCTTGATGTAGGGTGGTCCATCTAATGTACTAGTCATCGTAGCTTCCAACAGGGTATTACTTTTCTTTAATGGCGTCCCAGAAGGAATCCCATGTAGGGGCCACCACAAAAACTAAAAATTCCTCCTCGACCCTTTGCTCATAGTAAGTGTCCCACTAGTCTTTAACATGGGGAAGGGCCTTGAGGAGTGCAAAAGTGATATTTTCCCTATCGAAAAAATTGTGGACCGAAAAATATCCTTCGAGGAGATTCAACTATTTAACTACAACATCTACATCTATCAGTCCTTCAAATAATGGAATATCAAAATTTACCTATACCTTGAAGGGGGTTGCATGGCCTCTTGATGAATATGCTTCTCCCGTGGGCGATTGGCGAAGTATCTGTGCGAAGTTGTCCATCATTATGTTCCTTTTTCACATGAGGGCTTCCTCGAGAAACATTTTAATAGGATCTCCTAGTCCATCATATTTCTTTTCATCTCTCATGGGTTGTGTTCGGGATCGGCACGGTCGATCTGGTAATGGCTTGATTGGTTCAAGTCCTAACTTCTTGTACCCAAACCTTGTCGGGGATATACACGAATAAAAATAAATGAAGAGCAGACCACTCTGATACCACTGATCCGTATTTAGGAGCGGAATGAACTGATTAGCAGACTGAATACAATAAACACAAAGATAGGAAGAATAACACAAATATCCAGTGAACAATATCTTCTATTAAATAATGAAATAGGATGAAACTGTAAAAATGCAGAACTAAAACTTGCTCAAATGGTGGTAGTTATCTCTGAGAATAGATGTGGCTACTACGCACATTTTTTTGAGAAGAATGGATTACAATGAGGCTCCAGAGGCCCTTTTCATATTACTCATGAATGCCAAAACCCTAGACATCCAAAAAACTAACCCTAGAAGGTGAAACACCAAAAGTCATGTGGGCCCTATGGGTAAGTTGGTGTAATTTGGTACCTCAACTTCATAGGGTTATAAATTTTGCATATGACCTCTGTTTTAGGTGTGTGATAGCCCGTTGGAAAGGTCTTTCAGATATCTACACATTTCGCTGTCAGAATCTGAATCTATCTATAGTTTCACTATGGTGAGTATAAAAAACAACATTTAGGGCCCCAAAATAGCCCTGGAAGTACAACAAGATGTGCTGACATGAAAACATACAAAATAAGCAAGTTGGATTAGACGAGAGGCCACCCGTATCCACCTGGAGAATTTTTGAGGCTTCAGACAACCCCAGAAGTGTAGAACTCACAATTATAAAGCATTACATAAAGATGTGTTGAATAAAAAATGAACATGAGGAGCCAATTGGAATAGGTGGGTGGCCACCAATATCCACCTGGATCAAGGAAGGTGGTGACAATCAAAGAAAAGGTGGAGAAGCTGCTTAATGCAGGCTTCATCTACCCCATTCCTTTGAAAAAATGGTACTCCAACCCAGTTTCGTTCGATAAAAAATAGGGTATAATTTGTGTTTGCATCTTTATGGGACTTAAATAAGGATTTTCCCAAAGATAACTTCCCGATGCCATTCATCGACCGAATCTTAGATGAGTGTGCAGGGAGAGAAATATTTTCATTTATGGATGGTTTTTTTGGTTACAACCAAATTGAGATTCATCTGGAGGACCAATACAAGACAACCTTTATATGTCCCTGGGGAACCTTCGCTTACAAGAAGATGCCCTTTGGTATTAAAAACGTTGGTGCCACATTCCAGCGAGCCATGATGTTTCCTTTTGATGACTTGAAGCATATAGTGGAGGCTTACTTACATGATCTAATAACTCATTCACAAAAGAGAGCCCAACATCTCTTACACCTCTGCTTAGTTTTTGAACGATGTCGTTACTATCGGATCCGATTGAACCCGCACAAGTGTATATTTTGTGTGACCTCCAGTCGTCTTCTTAGATTCATCATTTCAATGAAGGGGGTCATGGTTGACCCCTTTAAGTTTGAGGAAATAATTTAGTTTCCTCCCCCGCATATGATTAGACAACTTCAGAGCCTACAGGGAAAGGACAATTTTCTCCGGTGATTCGTGCCGAACTATGCCAACATCACGAAAGGTTTCATGTGCCTTTTAAAGAAACGGGTCCCATTTTATTGGGACAAAGCCTCACAACATTTGTTTCATGTGTTAAAGAAAGATTTGGTTTCAACTCCTTTGTTGAGTCCCCCCAACTACAATCGTGATTTCTTGTTGTATTTGGCAGCCACTGAATCATCTATTAGCATGGTTCTTGTTCAGGAAGATGATGAGCTCCAAGAGCACATCATATATTATTTAATCCATGCATTGATAGGTCCTGAACTCAAGTACTTGTACGTTGAAAAGATATTACTGGCAACATTCCATGATGTCCAGTGACTTCGACACTATATTTTGCTATGTAAGACAACCGTTATCACCACCGTTAATCCTTTCCAATACGTGTTGACTAGGATAATTATTGGCGGGAAGTACAAAAATGGGTTGTTGTGCTTCAAGAGTTCGATCTGGACTTTGCGTTAGCAAAGTCTAAGACATCTTTGGTATTTTCCGAGTTAATGTCAGAGTTCCCAGTTGAGAATGACGAAAGTGAAATGACAGAGTTGTTTCCGGATGAGCATATTTTCCTTATCTCTTCGTCTGAATCGTGGTATGGGGATATTCTTATATATCTCCAGACTCTAAATTTTCCTCCAAACTATTCACAAGACAAGCGATGACAAATTTGTCACATGGATAAAAACTACCTCATCATCACTGACACATTATATCGATGTGGGGTGGACTCGATTCATAGTTGTTTGACTTTTGAAGAAGCAGAGGCTGTGTTGAATGACTACCATAGTGGATCATGTGGTGGTAAACTATTTGGGTTGGAAACAACCCAAAACATCTTGTACGCAGGACACTTTTGGCCTACGATATTCAAGGATTGTATTAAGGCAGTCAAGAAGTGTTAGCTATGTCAAATATTCACTAAGAAAATGCACGCACATCTCGCTCCCACGTTTCCCATTTATTGTTGTCGGCCCCTTCACCAAGTGGCGGGTAGATTTCATGACATGCCAACCAACTTCGACTAGGGGGCATCGTCACATTATTATGGTCGTCAAATACTTTACTAAGTGGGCCGAGGATATACCAATGTTTTCTAATGACGGGGAAACTACAACCCTCTTCATCTTTAATCAGGTCATAACTAGGTTCGGGGTTCCAAGAGAGATTTTCACTGACCATGGAAGTCACTTTCAAAACCGCGTCATGTTGGAGCTAGCATAAAAACTGGGATTTAGGCAGGAGCATTCATCTCCCTACTTTCCCTAGGAAAACAATCAAGTTGAAGCCGTGAACAAATGATTAATAACGATACTAATAAGAATGGCTAACTCAGCTCTAACTAACTGGCACTTGATGTTATATCTGGCCTTGTGGGCTTACCAGACCTCAGTGAAAACTACTACTAGTTTCTCGCCTTTCCAACTCATCCACGGAGTGGAAGCAGTTTTATTGATTAAGTGTGAGGTTCCTTCACTTAAAATCATGGTTGAACTCCTTCCTGAAATGACTCAATTCAAGGAGCACCTAGTTTATCTTGAACATCTTGATAAGAAACATCTAGATGCAGCTTTATCAAATGAAGTGCAAAAGAAGGGTGTAAAGTCTCAGTACAATAAATATGGTTGTTCTAGGGTTTTCTCCAAGGGATACCTTGTGTTGGTAAATGACCAGGACAAGGGTTCCCTAGGGGTAGGTAAGTATAACCCTATGTGGTACGTCCCTTATGTAATATGACAAGTTTTAGAAAAAAGATATTATGAGCTCGCGGATTATGAAGCTAATGTGTTGTTGGAGCCCAGAAATGGGCTCTATCTCAAGAAGTATTATGCTTGAGCCCGAGGGATTGAGAATTAGCACGTTTGCAACTATTCTTCATTTTGTACATAACTTCATTTAAAATTCTCTTCATCCTTTTGTTGCATTAGTGATTGGTGTGATTTTGGTATGTGGAAAATTCCCAAGGAGTCTTTGATCTACTTTGGATTTGTGGATGGCGCTAGTCGCCATACTCAACACTTGGCATCCTCTACTTGGGTGATTTATTCTCCTTCTAGTCAGCTAGTGTCCACTGGAGGTGTGTATCTCAGGGCGACTACTAACAATGTTGTCGAGTATAGCGTAGTTATTGAGCTTTTGCGAGATGCATTTCCATGTGGCATTAATTTCCTTCAAGTGTTCATGGATTCGCAATTGGTGGTTTCACAGTTAAATGGATTGTATAGAGTACACGATCCAGTGTTGTTACATTTTTTCCTTAGGGCACATCTTCTTGAGCGTTCATCTGATTTTATTACTTATGAGCATGTTCCTATGAGAGATAATGAATTAGCTGATGCCTATGCTAATTATGTTTTAGATTGGAATTTATATCACCAATAATGTAAGCACACACATTCACATGTAAATATTTCACATTTGCAAATAAATTACAAAATGTATTTAACGCACAAAAAATAATATATATATATATATATATATATATATATATATATATATATATAAATGAGGTCCATAAGTATAAAATGTGGGGCCCATACCCCACAAATGACATATAATGTCGTATACGTACAAAAATCGTGCTACGCGCACATACTCTCTCTATCTACAAAGACCGAGAAATCTATCATAACAAATGATGACGTTTTCCAAACGTCGAAATAGTCAAACCTATGGCTTGGGTACCCCCACGACATGACGTTTCATGCCTACAGGGAGGTCATCAATGGTAGCCATGGGCACATTGCGAGTGAGGCCCTCAAAGTTCCTGCCCACACTACGGAAGGTCCTAGTTGCATCATTGTTGGGGCCTACCTCCTCTCTGCCTCGTTGGCTGTAATGCAGGACATTAGCCATCCTCATGGGTGTTCTATCTATATAAAGGTAAAGTACTTGTTAGTATTTTGGATCTCACAAAAATATATAAATTGTTATGTTTCTATGTATCTCTCTCTCTCTTTCTCTCTCTCTCTCTCTCTATATATATATATATATATATTCGAAAAATAAAAATTAAATAATATAAAATGATGAATTACATATGTCCTATGGCTTGTCCTCAGGAGGGATGATGAGTCTAGGATCGTTGTTGAAGTCGATGCCTGCATAAGGATAATCCTCGATAAAGGGAGTTTGATGCTCCCACCAGCTAAAGAAATCGTCATCATATGGATTGGACTTTTGTCCACCTCCTAGGCGAGCTATGAGCTTGATCCATCGGACCATGACTGACCATGGTCGTAAGTTTCTTCGTATGTGTGTCATTGGGCTCATCATAAGAACTTGCTCAAAGAATAAAGTGCATAGGGCACTCCCGAAGAAAAATTTCTTAGCCTTCCTAAGTTTGCAATCAGTAAGTTGTGATTTCATGTAGTTGAGCATCGTGGTGCTCCAATCATACATCATGGGTCATAAGCATTCAACCCCATGCTACATTTGTGCCTGTGATGCCAAGTGCAAGGAATTGGATCCCACGATAGGAACCATGGTATAGAGGATGACTTAGAGACTCAAATTGGTTATATGTTTGATAGGCACTTGTGATCAACTTTTCTTGGTGCAAGCATCAAAATATTTGTTTATGTAGTCATTGATACTCCACCCTCCTCCACGAGTTTAGAATTTTGGCACTTCCCCTCTCCTAGACAAACCGGTAATGAAGTAAATGTCTTCCATGGTGATGGTTAGTGATTTCCTAGCGATTATGAATTCCTTGGCATCAGGGTGCCAATAGTCAATCAAGAGATTCAACAATCTCCTTCGGGCCCTCATGCCACCAATTTGAAACAAATTGTACATGACACATGCATGTAGATATTGTTTAGCTTTTTCATCATGGAATACTACCCAGTCCACCTCTTCATGTTCACATTCTCTTCAATGAACGAACATCCTACCCAATTTCCAAGACAATTTTTGAGTTAATTTTTCTTTTTCAAAAACTTCCCTGGGCATCCGCGACCTCTAGTGAGAAAAAACGCGGATATTCGTGATTGGTGTTTCCACCCACTGTGAATATCCGTGTGCTTCCTTAAGGAATCCCACGAATGCACAAACATGATTTGAATAAATGAGTTTTAATCCCAATGTTTCCATGAAATTGGAGAAAAAAGTAAATGAAATGAAAGGTAGGGTGAAAATACCTTGTTTCAGGTGGAAAAAGGTCTAGTTGCTCCAAGCTTCGCAATCATTCGTTTGGAACTTCAAGGGTTTTGGTCACTTTGGTTGTTTTTATGGGAAGAATGGTAAAAATGGAATGGTAAATAGGTAAATAAACCAATATTTATTAAATTTTGAAAACCCACTTCCTATAATTTCAATATTTTTTCCCAACATTTAAATAATGGTCAATATTTTGTAGTTCTATGGTCCCTTTTTGCAGGTATTAGGCTAATGTGGATGATCCTCAGTTTCTTGTTATCGATTGGCTGAAATTTTTAAAAAGGTCCTGGGAAAGTAATGTTCTCATAACTGGCATTTAGGGTAGGGCGCATTCACCTGAAATTTTGCATTATCATTTGTCATTTCTGCTTAAACCTAGGGTCGAACCCATTAACAAGTGATGAAACCTTTCTCTTTGCTCAAAAGAATCATTTTGTTGATGGTAGAGCCTACCTTCCATGAGCTCTCTAGTCTAGAGTCCCCTTGTATTCTGGTGCTCATGCTGCAAGTTTGTTTTAGGTTTGGGAGTCTTATTTAATCCCCACCATGAGTTTGCATTTGAAATTCATGATTCTTACTCACTCTTGTTCTGGCCATTACCTGTAGGACTCCCTCCCTTATATGCTACCAACAACAACATTATGGAGTCCATAGTTAATCTCTTTTCAGATTCCTTAAAATTGAAAAGATTGTTGAGTGACCTTGTTCCTTTTACACTCGTTAAATGGTCCTGAAGGAACACATGTTCAGCACAAGTTTACCTATTTTTTGGACTGAATAGACTAATTATGAAAAAGGTATACTCTAGTCTATGGACCCAAAGAGTTCTCCTCATTTTTTTTTTATACTTTTTCGGACTCAGGAGACTAAATTTACAAAAAAGGATGAGGGAGTCCATAGTTAATCTCTTTTAAGACTCCTTAAATATGAAAATTTGGTTGAGTGATATTGTCTCTGTTACACTCATAAAAGGGATTTGAAGAGACATCTTTTCAGTATAAGTTGAACCCTTTTCCAGACTGAATGAACTATTTATGAAAAAGGAATACTCTGGTCCAATATTGGCCAGAAGAGTTCTCCTTGGTATTATTTTATTATCTTTCAGGCCCTGGAGACTAAACTTATGAAAAATACCAGCATGGGAGGTTTACTTCCTAAAGTTGAGTTGTAACTGCATTGCATTTTGACTGCTAGCGCTTGTAGGCCTAATGTCATCTTCAACATGTTGTAGTTGAACCGATTGCTTATACATTCCTATTATCCCTCAGCCTTGCATTTTATGCCTTTGCGACTCAACACCTTATACCTAGAGGGAACATCCCCCGAGTGTCCTTATCTTGCACATGCTTCCTTACATTGAGCATAGGTATGTTCCCTACACTATGGAACTAGTTTTCTTTGCCACAACACTCGCTTCCTCCACTATACAATAACATTATTTTTTTCTTTTTCAGGCTTTTATAATATGAAAAGACAAAACAAAATCAAAAAACCAAAAAGAGGGGGGAAAACATCTATCTCTTTTATTGGCAGCAGTTTTTTCGCCCTTGAAAAAAGCACAATTTTGAGTCATGATCTCATCATTTTGGGTTTAGTATAGCTTTAGGAGACTTTTTCTCATTTTTGATTTTTATCTCCCATGGTTGGTTATTCTTCCAACCATATGGAGTGTTTGTTGATGCCTCTTGTATCACGAATGTATCCTAGTTTATAGTCATGCTTCCTAAGTCACATAATGTGTCGTGTTTATGTTCAAGGGAAGGTTTCAACTTGAGTTGTCCATTCTGTAGTTAGTATCTGACCTTGGAAGTCAACCTTCCCAAGTCAGTCTCATCATCAGGAGTATCTATCTCTTCAATTGATTTCTTCCAAATCTTTGGCCTTCCTCCACCCCTCATGCTAGTTGATGGAGGATGCCTTAATGCCTTCCTTCCAGTGGATCTCTTCCCATCGAATCTACACATATTTCTCTGGGAGAGGTATCTAGAGTTATGTTTGGTACCTTGGGGTTTGCAGTCATTAGTGGCAGGTTCCCTCACTATCAAAAGTGGGAATACATCAATGTCCCCTGCTCAATAGACTCTACCAAGTGTTTGACATCGTCTCATTTATTCACACTTGCTAGATTGTACCATGGTACCTTAAATCCCATTATCATCATCGGTGGGTTGTCTCACATTTATTAACGATACACATCAATGACCGGTAATAATATGATGTCTCACTTTGTTCGACTTCAACACATCTATTCACATAGTGTAGACTTCCACCACGATGGATTGTTGTGAAGACTCCGGGTGAAGTACGAGCACCACATATTTTTTGCTCCTTCCTGACTCATATGAGGACACCTCAAAGACACTGGTACTTGCAGATGATCAACTTGTTCATTCTCTTGGTTCTAGATATCCTATGTTATTGATCTTGAGACATCTCTTTTGTGTATCTATTCATGGCTATGATATACTTTGACATGGATCCATTGTGCATTCTTCGTGGCCATGCGTTATACTTCATATTTATCACATGGATCCACTATGTATTATTCATGGCTATGGACATTAGTCATACTTTCATATGTACCATGGATCTGAAGTGTACTTTCTTTGGCAGCCATGCTTATATCACTCTTGAGCATGGGTATGCCTGACTTGGGAAGAAAAACTCTTGTTTGATCTTTGTTGATGGTTATTGTTCTTGAATCAGTTGTTTGGGAACCTTCAGGGGTACTTCAATGCATCCTCACATCTCAGAGTTTATAATGTATTTTGGCCATAATTTTTCCCTTCTGACCTCACACTTAGGGGGCATTTGTTATAGCACAAGATTCCACACCTATGCATTTGTGCCATGGCCTAACCCTTTCCCAAAGCTTGCTAGACATTTTCCCAAATTGCCTCTCCAAAATGATTTAAAAAACATTCCTTATAAGCATATATGTGGGTTTCTCTAGTGCAACACATGAACATCCATGACTTTCAAGCTTTCAACCCGCGGATACCCTAAAAAATCATAAAAAATAAATAATTCTGTGTTTTCGGGAGGGTTTTTTGGTTGGGTTCATTCCCCGACGTCCCCATGGCCGTAAAAAATGGAATCCAACTCCCTAAACCTCTTGGGTAAGAGATAAAAGAACCATTGATGGATAAGGAGAGGTTAATTCTCTTGGTGCAAGGTTATGTGGTTGTTATCGAGAAAGCCTCCCTTTCCTATAATCCTTTGAGCAACACTCCCTTTTATCTAGAAACTCCTTTTCCAGCACCTCTTTCCTATATATATGGCTATAGGGTGTATCCTTATCCCTATTTGGGCCATCAAAGGAAGAGTATAGTGGTTGAGTCGATGCTTGAGGGATTCTTGGAGGAACCTGGACAATTGTCTTCGATGCAGTGCCAAAGGTGAGACAAGGTTGTAACTTACCTTTCTAATTTGGTGTTTGTTGGCACAGGGGCAGACCCGGGGTTCAACGCTACAATAGCGCACCAACAAAACCCTAAGTATCAGTGTTTTTGGCAACACCTGCGAAGCAAATGAAGTCTCACTCGGGGTAGAGGCAGGGGTGGTTGCAAGACTCAGGTGTCTGCAACCTTAGCTGGGACACAAATATGTGATTCTAACACTTAATAAAGCACTTAGCACAGTTAGTTCTTCAATATGTAGTTAATATCCACTTCACTGGTAAAATAGAGCCTCATAGCATTCACAATGTATTCAAGCACTTAGCATCGGTAAAATACATCAGATTTAATAGATCAAGCACTAAGCATATTCATGTGTATCATATCTAACATCCTACACATCATTAGCACTAAGCATAAGAAGATCTATCCAATCATCTCATAGCACTTAACAAAAGGAGACATAAACACATTAATACAAGCACAAAGCAATACATCATAGTATTTACGTGGTTCACCCCCACCCTGGGGTTACGTCCTTCTTCTTTATTAGAATCTTCAATCGGTTACAAGAAATGAGCCATCAAAAACCCTACTGCGCATAGGAAAAAATATCTGTGCAGCTCGCTAGATCCTTCTTCCTTGCGTTACAACACAAAATCCTTCTATAACTTCTTACAATGACTTGCACTTAGCTTCTGCAAGTCTCACATAGGCACAAAGCTCTTACAGACCTTATTTTTACTTAGCATACATCACATAGATGTCGATCTATTACATGTATCCCTCCCTTTACATTGCCTAGATATCTATTTATACATACAAAATAGTCCTAAGCATGGGTAAAACCCATGGGCCAATATCCCACACCCGTTACATATTCCCAAAAACCCAAAATGGACCCAAAAGTAGGCCAAGATCCCTTGATCTCCACTCCATCTTGTGCTCCTCCTTCAACAGGCTGTCAAAGTCCCAAAATAGGTCAACATGACCAAGAATCTCCCAAAACTTGGTCAAGGGCCAACAGGCCCCCAATACTCACCTGTGACTCATCCTGAGTCACTCTAGTCTGAGAAATTTTGCCTTGAATGCTTGGATCTTGGCTTGAGCTGCTTCGACCTGCTGCAGTTCTATGGCCTCTTGCTCAGTGAAATCTTGGATCACTGCATCATTTACTAGCCATTCTAGGCATTGTTCTACAGTGATGACAACCTGTTCAAGCTCTGCTACTTGGATTTCAACTTTAGTGAACAATTGGCATTCCTTCTCTTGCACTGGTTGAAGTTGTTGAGAGACTTCCATCACTTTACTTTGTATCGTGTGGATCTGTTGCTGGGCGGTGTGTTTCTCTTGAAACCTCTTCATTCTTTCAACTGGTGACAATGCCTTCAGCTGCGCCTGTAACGTATCTATGTGTTGCTTTGCTTCTTGAAGCTGCGACTCTAATGCCCGTAACTTTAGATTCTCCGTAAGGTTTTCATATGTTTGATCACTCCTAGAGCTCAGTTGCTTTCATTCCAAGGCAAGGGATTTTAATTTGCGATCTGTGCTGTGGGCAATTGCCTCCCTTAGGTATCTTATATCTTGAGGGGACTAGGGAACAATATGAAGTTCCATATCTTTGATGCATTGCTGAAGCTGCTGGATCACTTCTTCAAGTTGTGCCACCTGTTGTGGAACCCATTCTTCAGTTATCACTTCTATGGTTTTCATAGAGCGAAGTGATCTATTGACCCGTTCCTTTACTTCTAGCTGCTCCATGATCAACTGCTCCTTGTTTTACTGTAGTTGTGCTTTTTTCTCTTCCCACTTTTCTTGCAAGGAAAGCTTTTCCCATTCTACAGTACCACATTGTTCTACAAGTGCGCTCTGTACTTGTGTCAAATCCTAGGTGTCTTGCATTGTTTCTTCCTGAGCTCGTCGAAGGTGAGCTTCGACTGAGTCGGCGATTCGGTGGAGTTGAGATGGCTCATCTCCCATTTCTGGTGTTCCTGCTGATAAAGGCGCAGTGGAGATTGCGCGGATGGATTGAAGTGCCTGCTACACCCCTTGGAGCTCAGCCTTAATATGGTTATACATCTCCTCATTCTTAGCCTCCTGCTTTTCTTTGATCTCCAACGAAGCATCAATTAGGGCAGTGATGATGAAATTGAAATCATCGAGAGTGAGGACAGTCTGGAACTTAGTCCGAGTTGCTTTTACTTTCTTCCGTGATGATGGTTTCTAGGGGGAAGCCTTTCTTTTCTTTGAGGGTTCCTCCTCGTATCTATGCGATGTTCCCTCGCCTTTGTTTTTCTCAGCTTCCGTGCCATCAATCTCTTCACCATCACCTCCTTACTTTGGTGAAATGGACGTAGTATTCATGGATGTTTTGTCTATATCCTGAAGTTCTTCAGGCTTCTTTGTCTTACCAGGTCTAGGTGTATCCTTCATAGCTTCCAGACTGTCTACATCGGACAACTCTGCAGGTTTGGTTGAGATAAGGAGGTTTGCCAACCATTCCTTGGTGATTTTCTCTAAGTCTTCCTCTGTAAGATTGTAATATGACTACAACTGCTACTTATGGACATCTACGCACGCTATGATATAAATGAAGTGGCGGTCTATGCTGAACTTCATTAAGGGATGAAACCTGTGGAGGGTATTTGGGGTCATACGAGGCTCAGACTGGATGGCTAGCTTCAACTGGTTGTAATAAGTGTGTAAGACGACATTGGATTCCCACTGCTTGTTGATATCGTTGGAGTACCACAAGGTATTAAACTTTGCATCCAAAGGTTCAAAGGGCTCGATGTACAGGAAGGTCGCACCTTCCGACATCTCCCATGCGATGAAAGAAATCAATATGAGAAGCCAAATGAGGTGGAACTCATATCCTTGGTCTTGTGCTTCCCTGCAGTCCAGTTCCAACTGGTTTACCAGGTACTGCGCCCAATTCATCTGAAGTCCTTATACACACTTCCCTGCGAGGTCAACTATGAATCTAGTCACTTGGGCGGGCCGGTTCTTGCGAACTATCTTGCCTGTGATCAGCTGACATGCAAGGCACATTGCACCACTCTGGATAGAGGATACCTTGTATCCTCACGTGCCCTTCTCGGCATCACCATAAGTCTCTTTGATCCTCTGTGCTAATTCTTGGTTTGAGGTCTTTCCAGGGAAAAATTCCCATGGGTCAAGGCCTTGCATGCTTAGCCCTGTGATCCAATTGATTAAGGTCAGATCCACAGTGATGTGTCAGTTCAACCATAAGTACCCTTCGTGGTAGTAGGACAATAGCAACTTGATGCATGCGTTCACTTCCTGGTGTTTGTCGAAGTGCGCGATATTCCTCACATTGAGCAGTGTGGAATTCATGAGGTTCTAGGTCCATGACTGTGGGATAATCTTTGAGGTCTTTCCTTTAGTCCTAGTCAGATACCTGTGAGGGGTGATCATGTTGTAAGCCTTCTTGTCACCAAGGTTGAAGTCGCTAACTTCAATGTTGCGAGCTTATCTTGGTCGGAACGAACCGCGCGTATCCCTTTAGGGAGGTATGTTGTAACCAAGGTATATTAAAAATCTCTAGGCACATTGTCTCGGGTGATGGCGCAGCTTAGAAGTGGTAGGTAGGCAGGTAGAATGCTTAGAATCAGCTTAGCATTCGCAAGATCGTCTCTGTGCTTAGTACACTTTTCGTCTACCTGTCGGGATGGTCTGGCTCGAGTAGTGGATGGAGAGGCTGGAAGTCCTCTTGTCGATGATGCTTGAACACCTGTAGACACTCCTCTCTCTAACATGACTCTCTCAATCATCAAATCAAGGAGAACTTTTGTTACAGATTCTTCAACTGCGGTGAGCTCGTCGGACATACGCGCTCAGGATAAATTATCGGGGTCACAATGATCTTAGATACTGCACTAGGATGAACAACAAGAGTGCAATGAGCACTGTATATAGGTGCTAGTCTGCGGGCTTCAAATTCTCAGTTGGAAATAGTGTTCTTCGTGCATGGCACGACAAGATAAATAGGCAATCTTGGTAATGGTTCACATGTAACGGGTATGAGCCTCATTAATTCTTTTTGTGACTATTATGGCATGGTCCAATGGTCTGGTGGTGGGCCATCAATTCTTTTCGACCCATTCAGAGCAGTAGTTGAATGGATATATCGGCTTCCAACAGCTATATTGCTTCGCCATGGTGAAGTGCCCTATGTTGCTATTCTGGTATCCTGGCGAAGCTCCAATTCTGAAAAGTTTATGCCTGTGAAGTTCCCTTTGGAACCTTTTGTAACTTTTCAATCTTAGCCCTCTTCTTACTCAACTTTCTAGCCTTCTTTCTAGTGAGCTTTGTCTCGATAGTCATTTTTCCGTTTTTATTCTTATTCACTTCGTGCTGTTGAGATTCTTTCCTAGGATTTGGTTGTAACACCTCTCCTTTATCTGGGATAGAAACTTCAGTCTTCTGTGGGTCTTCCAATATTCTTATGGCTTTGTCATTTGGGCTTTTAGTGTCACATATCTTCGATCTGTTCTCCTGTTCTTCAATCGATTGTGCGATCTTTTTGGTCATGAAATATTTTAATTCTTGTTGCTTCTGCTCCAAAAATTATTTTTCTTTCTTTCGTTCGGCTTGATTTCTGTCAATTCGAGGTTTTCCAAGTAACATAGTAAATGGGGTGCTATCCTCAATAAATTTGATAATCTCAAAATCTTCTTCTATTGAAGTTCCATTGGCATTCATAGATATATGAGTGAGATTTCCACATAGGTTTACCAGTTTCCATTTGAATAATCCTATTCCTCCTAATGAAGGAATCATAGCAGGCCTCCCTATAAATTCCCAAGTTCTCTCTGTTGATGCAGACCACGAACCCTCAGGCTAAGACCCACGCAAGATCATTTTAAATCTTCCCTTTGAGTCTAATTGACTCTTTGATTTCCCCTCGGGGAATATCTCATACACTCACGGTGTATCCACAGGTCCTTATGAATTGAGCTTGTGTGAACAAACACTAGGCACCAACCCAAATATTCTGACCAACAATGTGACCGCGACTTTCGGTGAACCGAGACTTCGGGTTTCGCAATATCATGATTCCTATTGTCGAGGCTTCTGGCTCTTCAACCCGCCGAAACCTGAAAATTTTGGCTACGTCCTCCTCCACAACTGTATCATGTTTCACGACTTCGGGAATTCTGGAAGAAATAACCCCGACCTCTTGTCTTCGAAAATGCCAAAATGTCGAACCCCGATGCGTTCAACAAAGGTTGGCTCCCCAAAAAGAATTTTTGCCTTTTTGGGGTTTTGGACTTCACGATTTCACAAATCCTGACATGAGGCTTCTTGACTCTCCAACCCCCGAACTCCGAAATGGTCAACGGAGATTGACTCTGCCTTTTAACGAAAACACGCCACCAACGTGATCTACGACTGAGTTCCTCCACGATCCAACAACTCTGGATCTTTCGGATTTTCATGAACTGGGAGTTTGAAACTCTTGATTCCAAATATCACTACCTCCTCTACCTCCTGACACCTGAAGTGCTGAAATGTTGAAATTTTGAAATTCACGCCAAGGCACGTCGCTTTTCGCGACTTCGGAATTTTCAATGTTAAGTGCCCCGGCTCCTTGTCATCAAGATTCTTGGTATACCGAACCCCGAAATACCAAAATGTCGAGATTCCACTTCAAAGGGGATCAACAACTGTGAGCCTCCCCTGATCCGATGGTTGAAGCGATTTCGCATACCGAGAGTTTGTGATGCAATGACTCCAAAATCACTTGCCACTCCAAACTCTGAAACCCGAAATAGCAGATTTCGAGCACAAGTTCAACGGCTTCTGACGCTTCTCATCCAACGGTCATTACTCCTCCTGAGCTTTTCTGAATGCTGAAAGGTACTCATCTTTATCCTTCTCACATATCTGTGGGATCCAACGGTCCATGTGATTTCGTGAGTTCTCCACGAAGAATTCTGACCGTCTTATTCACTCCTCAATGACTTCTGTGAAACAAATCGATGTTCTCCTTCCTGAACTTGTCTTTTATGAGATGCTTTCGACTTTCGTCTCCCTTTGAATGCTTCAAAGGTACTATCCCTCGTGAGCTTTTACTTGCAAACTCAATCCTTAAAAGGACTCTTGCACGCAATCCTTGCGGCAATCTTTCAAATACTCCTGGGTATTTGATATCTCGACTCTGTGCACCCTATGCAACAACATTCCTTCACCTTTCAACCTTAGTTGATAACTTCTAAGGCTTCGACTAGCCTGTGCACACCTTGCACGACTTCTGTGCTTCACCTGTACTTCTGCTAGAATGAAAACAATGATATCCCTCCTGAGCTTTCAGAGATAAACTCTGAATCTTTGTCAATGCACTCCTTGCAGACGTTTCACTGCACTCCTTGCAGGAACTTCTCTCACTCAGGAAGAGAAACAGTTGAAACTCATTCTCTCTCTCTCTCTCTCTCAGACTTTAAACATTCAACATGAAATCATACATACACAGCATAGCCTCATAAGAAATGCATAACAGAGAGAATAAAACAACCATAAGCATACCATTCACCGTGTATAGATAGAAAACATCATAGCACCATGAATCTGATTCAAAGCTTCATATATTAATTCAATCTTTTGTACATGGGTCTTTCTCTACAAATCTATGGTATAGCTCTATGCTAATGTTCTAATGATACAATAATATAAAGGCGAGGGTGTCTATATCCGTTTTCCCTCCTGCTCCTAAAACTGTCTAATCTACATTTCAAATCTACCTACTTTCATTAACTAGGCTTAAATGCCTTTTACATTGACAGATGAGAGAAAATCACTCACGATCTATTTACAACAGCCAGATATAAATTCAAGCATGCCTCCTAGCTATTACATTAATATATGCACTTTAATTTTTCAAAACATTTCAAAACGTGCAAAATGTGCTGGCGCTTTTCCCAGCTGGCTTCTACTTTCATGCTCGCTTCACTGCTGACGATGCTCCTGCATCATACTCCCTTTCTTGAAAATTTTCATGAACTCCTGTTCATGAGCTCTTGCACGGTCTGTCCATGCTTTTTAATTTCTACTTCATCCTCTCAACCGACATCTTCAACTGGATGTCCCTTCCATTTGACCAAGTATTCAAAATACTCTTTTCTCTTGGTCTTCTTGCTGACCCTTTTATCAATTATACTTTCCATCTGTGGCTTTTCAGATACAAGCATTTGTTTGGTCCACTGAATCTTTTTTTGTTCATCCTCTGCTCCTGCTTATTCATCTTTGTAAGGGTACAAATCCACAACATTGAATATCGGTGAAATTTCGATCCCATTGGGTAATTCAATCTCATATGTGTTTGCCCCAAATTTCTTCATGACTCTGCACGGTCCAATCTTTTTCATCTTCAGTTTGTTATATGTTCCCCTTGGGAACCTCTCCTTCCTCAGATGTGCAAGAATAAGATCCCCAACTTCAAATTGAAGTTCTCACCTATGTTGATCTGCTCTGCGCTTGTACTCTTGACTCGAACTTTTTCAATCGATCCTTAATTCGGCTGTGAAGCTCCTTCATTGCTTTTGCAAATTCTCTGCACTAGAATTCCTGAATTCATTTTGTTTCAAATCTTTCAATTCAGAAACTCCCCTTGGCTACATTCCATATACAATTTGGAATGGAATCTTCCCTGTGCTTCTGTTGAGTGAGTCATTGTAAGAAAATTTTTCCTGTGGCAGAATGTGATCCCACTGACTGTGGTGTTCAGTCACTAGGCTCCTCAGCAAATCTCCCAAGCTTCTGTTCACAACTTTTGTTTGTCCATCTGTCTGAGGATGATATGCTGAGGTAAACGACAAACTTGTCCCCAAATTCTTTCATAAATTCCTCCAGAAATGTCCCATGAACTTGGTATCTCGATCTAAAACTATACTCTTTGGCAAGCCGTGAAGTCTGACGACTTCCTTGAAAAATAGATTCGCAATATGAGTTGCGTCACTAGTTTTTTGGCATGGTATGAAATGTGCCATCTTTGAAAATCTGTCTACCACCACAAAGAATGAATCACATCCTCTTTGTGTCCTTGGCAGCCCCAATATGAAATCCATGCTCACTGCATCCGACGACCTCTCAGGTATGGGTAATGGATGGTATAACCCTGTGTTTTTCTTTTTCCCTTTTGTGTGATGACAAATTCTTCATCTATCCACAAATTTCTTAACATCTGTCCTCATCCCTGGCCAAAAATATGATCCATTCAACTTTGAGAACGTCTTATCATGACCGAAGTGTCCGACCAATCCTCCATTGTGTTTTTCTTTCAACAAATTCTCCCTCATGGAGAATTTTGGAATACATATCTGATTGCCCCTGAATAATGATCCATCCTGAATCATATACTCAGTCCATTGGCTTTTGTCCCTGAGAACTAGATTCTCAGATGCCTCATATGCCTCCTTAAAATCTGGGTCATCCCTGTACATTTCTTTAAGGTTATCAAAACCCAAAGTCTTGACTCTGAATTCCTGCATAAGCAAGCATTTCCTACTCAAAGAATCAACAATTTTGTTAGCAGTTCCAAAAATATGTTTAATCAAAAAAGTAAAATTCTGCATGAATTCAACCCATTTAACATGTTTTTGGTTCAACTTCTCCTGTTGAGTCATGAATTGTAAAGCATGATTATCACTGTACAAAACAAACTCTTTGGGAACCAAATAATGTCTCCATTTCTTCAACGCTTGTATGACCGCATATAATTCTTTGTCATATGTTGAGTACTTAACCTTCGCTTCATTCAGTTTTTCACTGAAGTATGTGATCGGTCTGTCGTCTTGGCTCAAGACTGCTCCAATTGCAAATCCACTCGCATCACACTTGACCTGGAATGTCTTGCTAAAATCTGGCAAAACTAGAATTGGCTGCTCAATGATCTTTTTCTTCAGCAGGTTGAAACTCTTCTCTGCTTCCTTTGTCCAGTGAAAAGATTTATGTCTTTTCTTCACCGTATCCATCATCGGTGCACTAATTCCGCTAAAATTTCGGATGAATTTCCTGTAGAAACTTTCCAAACCATGGAAGCTTCAAACTTCAAACACATTTTTTGGCGATGGCCAATTCTTAATCACATTTACCTTCTCCGGATCCATTTTCAGCTCATTTGTAGAGATAACAAAACCCAAATAAATGAGTTATTTCCTCATAAATGACGATTTATTCACATTGATAAGAAATTCCTCTTGCTGCAATTTTCTCATCACTGTAGCTAAATGCTTCAAGTGTTTTTCCTCTGTCTTGTTGAAAATCAATATATCATCAAGATATACGATGGCAAATTTCCAAATGAAATACTTCAGGACTTTGTTCATCAATCTCATGAAAGTACTGGGTGCATTTGTTAAGCCAAATGGCATAACAAGCCACTCATACAACCCCTCATTCGTCTTGAATGTTGCCTTCCATTCATCACCTTCTCTCATTCAAATTTGATAATATCCGCTTTTTAAATCAATCTTTGAAAAAAACTTTGCTCCACTCAAGCAATCCATCAAATCATCCATCCTTGGCAATGGAAATCTGTATCTGATGGTAATCTTATTGATTTCCCTTGAGTCTATACACATCCTCTAGCCTCCATCTTTCTTTGGGCTGAGAACTGTTGGAACATCGCATGGACTCAAGCTCTCTCTGACCAATCCTTTTTCCATTAAATCCTGGACTTGTCTCTTGACTTCTTCATTCTCCTGTGGCATCAATCTATACGTTTCTTTGTTTGGTAAACTGGCTCCAGGTATAAGATCAATGTGATGGCTTATACTTCTGATCGGTGGCAATGAACAAGGTAGTTCGTACACTACTATATCAACGAACTCTTCCAACAACTTCTGAATTTCCTCTGGTAAATCATCCACTCTTGTACTGGTCAAAACAATTTTTGGCTTCCTGACCACAATAAATCGTTGTCTTCCTTCTTCTTAACCTCATTAAGAAGTTCCTTCCCACTCATGAGAAGTACAATGTTGCTTGTCTCTGTTTTCACTTCTTTATCCTTAATCGGTAGCAACATGTGAGTTCTCCCATTCTTCTCTAGGGTGTATGTGTTCTTTCTCCCATCATGAATCACATTTCTGTCATATTGCCATGGTCTACCCAACAATAGATGACACACATCCATGGGAATGACATCACATAATATTTCATCCTTATATCCTCCTATTTTAAATTCAACTAAACATTGTTTAGTGACATTTACTTGATGTCCTTTTTGTAGCCCCAAAACTCTGTATGGGCTTGGATGTTCAACTGTCTCCAGCTCTAGATTTTCTACCATCTCTATAGAAATGAGATTGTTTGTGCTATCACTGTCCACGATAAATTTACATACCCTATCTTTGTCTTGCAAGCAGTCTAAAACAGATTGTTCCTTTGGGCTGGGTTCTCCACCTCCTTCTCTGGAGTTAAGAGAACTTTCCTCATCATCAAGGATCTTCCACCCTCAACATCTTCTGCCTCAACATTCCGTCCTTGTGCTTCAACAATGTGAGTTTCACCACCTTCTTTCTTCCTATTGGGACATTCATAGGATTTATGTCCATTTTTCCCATAGACAAAGCATTTCACTTCACCACCTCTACCTCTTCCTCTTCCTCTGGCTCGAGGAAAGGTATTTCTATCAGCATACTATCCTCTCTGTGAGCTTCCACCTCTTTCAGTTTGAGTTTGAGGTTTCTTCCCCTCTTCTTTAGATTTCTGAGTTCTGTCTTGGGCAATTGTTTTGCCTCTGGCTTGAATTCTACCTAAGCCTCTTTGACCTTGCTTTTGGCTCAGCTTTTCTTCAGCTTTCAGAGCCATCTGATAATCATCCTCCACATTCCGAAGGGTCATCATGCTCATCTCGTCTCAAATGTCATATCGTAGACCATTCATGTACCTGGAAACCTTTTCATCATCTCTTTCCCGATGACATGCTCTGACGTTTATCTTGTAGAATTCTTTAGTGTATTCTTTCACTGACATCACCTTCTGTCTAAAATTATGAATCCTCCAAAACAGATTGATTTGATAATCCTTGGGTATAAACTTGGCTTTCATCTTCGCAACCATTCTATCCTATCTTTTGATTTTTTGCTTGCCTTTGCAGCGTCTGTCAGCTTGCAGTTCATCCCACCATAGTGCTGCATGCCCTTTAAGTCTAGTGACAACATGTTTGACCTTCTTGTCTTCCTCGACATCTTCATAGTCAAAATATTTATATAGAGCTCTAATCTAGTCCAGAAGCTCTTCAACATCCAAGTTTCTTTCGTATACTGGAATGTCCATTTTTTCTCTAGCACCTATCCTTGCAACAACCCTGAATAGGTGATCATCCGCAGCATCTTCCACTGCAACTGCTTCTCCTTTGTGTCCAGCTTCATTTTCACTCTCAGCCTCGCTAATATCCCCAGCGTCAACCGTGCGCCTCTGTGCTGTCTCCATGGCATCAAGCCTGGCATGTAATTCACACATTTCTCTTTCCACTACTGGATCGGGTAATTGCCTGTCTCTTCTTCTCGACGGCATGTCCACTGCTTGATTAGGTAACTACCTATCCCTTCTCCTCGATGGCATGGCTGTAAAATTTCTCCTTCTCTCTACTACAGAAAGCAAAGAACTCTTTCTATGCTCTGACACCACTTGATGTGTATCAGAGTATTCTTTCCCTTCTCGCTTCCTCTGCCTGCAATATAAAAACAGAGTTAAGCTCTGATACCACTTGATGCAAACCCCGAACCCTCAGGCTGAGACCTGCGCAGGATCATTTTAAATATTCCCTTTGAGTCTAATTGACTCTTTGATTTCCCCTTGGGGAATATCTCATACACTCACAATGTATCCACAGGTCCTTATGAATTGAGCCTGCATGAACAAACACCAGGCACCAACCCAAATCTTCTGACCAACAATGTGATCACGACTTTTGGTGAACTAGGACTTCGATTTTTGCGATATCACGATTCCTATTGTCGAGGCTTCTGGCTCTTCAACCCCTCGAAACCCGAAATGCCGAAACCTGAAAAGTTTGGCTGCGTCCTCCTCCACAACTGTATCACATTTCGCGAATTTGGGAATTTCGGAACAAAGAACCCCGACCTATTGTCTTTGAAAATGCCGAAATGTCGAACCCCGATGCGTTCAACAAAGGTTGGCTCCCCAATGGGACTTTTCACCTTTTCGGGGTTTCAAACTTCACGATTTGGTGAATACTGACGTGAGGCTTCTCGACTCTCCAACCCCCGAACCCCGAAATGGTCAACGAAGATTGACTCCGCCTTTTAACGAAAACACGCTACCAACATGATCTACGGTTGAGATCCTCCATGATCCAACGACTATGGATCTTTTGGCTTTTCGCGAACCATGAGTTTGAAACTCTCGATTCTAAATATCGTTGCCTTCTCTAATTCCCGACACTTGAAGTGCCGAAATGTTGAAATCCCAAAATTCACCCCAAGGCACGTCACGTTTTGCGACTTCGATATTTTCAATGCTAAGCGCCCCGACTCCTTGTCATCAATATTCTTGGTATGCCAAACCCCGAAATACTGAAATGTCGAGATTCCACTTCAAAGGGGATCAATGGCTATGAGCCTCCCCTGATCCGATGGTTGATGAGATTTTGTGTACAGGGAGTTTGCGATGCAGTGACTCCAAAATCACTTGCCACTCCAAACTCCGAAACCTAAAATAGCATATTTCGAGCACAAGTTCAATGGCTTCTGATGCTTCTCATCCAACGGTCATTACTCCTCCTGAGATTTTCTGAATGCTGAAAGGTACTTAGCTTTAACCTTCTCACAGATCTGCAGGATCCAATGGTCCACGTGATTTCATGAGTTGTCCACAGAGAATTATGATCGTCTTATTCACTCCTCAATGACTTCTGCGAAACAAATCGATGTTCTCCTTCCTGAACTTGTCTTTTATGAGATGCTTTCAAATTTTGTCTCCCTTTGAATGCTTCAAAGGTACTATCTCTCCTGAGATTTTACTTGTAAAATCAAGCCTTGAAAGGACTCTTGCACGTACTCCTTGCAGCAATCTTTCAAATACTCCTGGGTATTTGATCTCTCGACTCTGTGCACCCTCTACAACAACAATCCTTCACCTTTCAACCTTAGTTGATAACTTCTAAGGCCTTGACTAGCATGTGCACACCTTGCACGACTTTTGTTCTTTGCCTGCACTTTTGCTGGAATGAGAACAACGGTATCCCTCTTGAGCTTTCAGAGATAAAATTTGAATCTTTTTCAATGCACTCCTTGCAGACGTTTCACTGCACTCCTTGCAGGAACTTCTCTCACTCGGGAAGAGAAACAATTGAAACTCATTCTCTCTCTCTCTCTCTCAGACTTCAAACATTCAACATGAAATCATACATACACAACATAGCCTCATAACAAATGCATAATAGAGAGAATAAAACAACCATAAGCATACAATTCACCATGTATAAACAGAAAACATCATAGCACCATGAATCTGATTCAAAGCTTCATATATTAATTCAATCTCCTATACATGGGTCTTTCTCTACAACTCTCTGCTACAACTCTATGCTAATGTTCTAATGATACAATAATACAAAGGTGAGGGTGTCTATATCCATTTTCCCTCATGCTCTTAAAACTGTCTAATCTACATTTCAAATATACCTACTTTCATTAACTGGGATTAAATGCCTTTTACATTGACAGATGAGAGAAAATCGCTCACGATCTGTTTACAACAGCCAGATATAAATGCAATTATGCCTCCTAGCCATTACATTAATATCTGCACTTTAATCTTTCAAAACATTTCAAAACATGCAAAATGTGCTGGTGCTTTTTCCAGTTGGCTTCTGCTTTCACGCTCGCTTGGCTACTGACGATGCTCCTGAATCATCTGTCATGATATTCACATGTGTTTCTTCATCCATAACACAGTCAATGTCAAAGTCTCATATTCTTTCCTTGATGCATTCTTTTTCTTTAAAGACCTCTGATAATCTAACATGTCGGTGGTCATTCAAGGTGTATTTCATCTGTAGTAATACCTTCTCTGATTCTTTCTAGGGTTTTTCTATTTATAGATCTACCTTAGGGTTTTCCTGGTTCAGATTCATTCTTTCAAGCTTACCAATCATTCTAGGGAAATCCAACACTTCATGGTCCATAGCTTTGCAACAGAGGCAACTATGTCTTCCACCAGGGCATTCCTTAGCAAGATGTCTCAGTTTTCTGCAATTATAACAGAGGGTCAATCCTCTCTTTCTTTTAAATGATCCCCAACTTCTCCTATACTGTGCACTAGGATCATGGTAGCTAACCTGCAAAAAATTCTTTCTAGGATCCTGCATCCATTTATTAGTCCAAACATTCTTTCTATGCATAGGTATAACATATCTTTCACTATTCTTGTCAGATCCATTCGTATCAAACTTTATTTCACTTAATAGTGCCCTAGTTTTCAAGCTAGGACAAAATCTATCAAACATACCTAGATTCATACTCTAGAAACAAAAATTTCAATTTATCTTACTTCTACAAAGCTTCTAGATCCAATTTTTTTAAACTATTCTTACCTTTATCAGAGCACAGAGCTTACAAATCTTACCTATTTTCTTTAGAAACTTCCACTTTTACCTTTATTAGAGAACAAAGCATTTAGATCTTGCTTATTTTCATCAGATATGACCTTCCTTTCTTGGCACAAAGCTTTACGGGTCGAGTAAAAAGCTACGCACTAGGGCAACAGATCTACGCACAGAGATTCCATAGTTTCAAGTTGAATCTTTGCACAAAGCTTATTCTCCCTTAGTTCCCAGCAATCACAGTTTCGGTCCCGGCAACGGAACCATTTGTTGGCATAGGGGAAGACCCGGGGTTCAACGCTACAATATCACACCAACAAAACCCTAACTACCGGTCCTTTCGGCAACACCTGCGAAGCAGATGAAGTCTCACCCGAGGTAGAGACAGGGGTGGTTGCAATACTCAGGTGTCTGTAACCTTAGCTGGGACACAGATCTATGATTCTAATACTTAATAAATCACTTAGCACTGTTAGTTCTTCAATATGTAGTCAATATCCACTTTGCTGGTAAAACAGAGCCTCGCAACATTCACAATGTATTCAAGCACTTAGCATCAGTAAAATACATCAGATATAACAGATCAAGCACTAAGAATATTCATGTGTATCAGATCTAACATCCTACACATCATTATCACTAAGCATAAGAAGATCTATCTAATCATCTCATAGCACTTAGCAAAAGGAGACATAAACACATTAAGACAAGCACAAAGCAATACAACACAGTATTTACGTGGTTCACCCCCACCCTTGGGCTACGTCCACCAACTCTTCTTCTTTATTAGCGTCTTCAATCGGTTACAAGCACAAAGCCATCAAAAACCCTACTGCGCACATGACATAAGATCTGCGGAGCTCGCTAGATCCTTCTTCCTTGCATTACAACACAAAAGCCTTCTATAACTTCTTAAAGTGACTTGCACTTAGCTTCTGCAAGTCTCACATAGGCACAAAGATCTTACAGACCTTATTTGCACTTAGCATACATCACATAGATGCTGATCTATTACATGTAGCTCTCCCTTTACATTGCCTATATATCTATTTATACATACAAAATAGGCCTAAGCATGGGTAAAACCCATGGGCCGATATCCCACTCCCGTTACATATTCCCAAAAACCCAAAATGGACCTGAAAGTAGGCCAAGATCCCTTGATCTCTGCTTCGTCTTGCACTCCTCCTTCGATAGGCTGTCGAAGTCCCAAAATAGGTCAACATGACCAAGAATCTCCTAAAACTTGGTCAAGGGACAACAATGTTAATAGAAGAGTTTTATTTCCCTCCTATATTGTATTCATTGTGTTTTTTTGTGTTTTAAGTTTACTTTGAATATGATATATGACATGTATACTCTTTGATTGCATAACTACCTTCGTAGCAGCCCTTATATTGTGTCCATTTTCTAGGTTGGTTCCATCTAAGGATCAGGAGATCATCGAAAGAAAGGAGTGGGATCAACATCAAACGAGAGACTTAAGGTGCACTCTTTCTCCTATTTCCTTCCCTAACTTCTCCAAGTAAAGTAGTTATTCTTTCAGTTTTGTGTGCTTGTCCTAGAGGGAAGATCTCTATCTTCTCTACACAATCTTGATTTGTTGTGATTTCAACCCAAAATCATGGGGGAAATATCCTGTCAACAATTATGGATTGAATCAACCAAGAAACTACCAACTAGGCTTCTCAAAGGAATGTCAATGGAAAACTAGGGTCAAGGGTTTTTCCTAATGAGACTAGGAATACTAGGAGTTATGCCTAGAGGAGAAAAGAAAGAATTTTATCATGTAGCTCTAGTAAGAGAAGAAGTTAGGGTTTTATGGAATTTGAAAACCATAGTGCTACCTATTGTGCTTGTTATTGAGAAGATAGAGGGAGTTGATCTTGTACAAGTGTGGGATACAAATGTAGGTTCTAAAAAGGACTTACCATTGTGTATGCTACCTTGTTGATGATGTCTAATGGAGTGAGCTATTGGCTAATGTTATCTTATGGTTTCCATCGCTAGGGTTTGAAGAGCCCGAATTCTAACAACCCCTGATACGATATTGGTAGGTGCATGTACTTAAAATTATAAATATATATGAAGTGTTTGGGTTGTTCAAATGTTGTGTACTTGCATAATTGCATTTTAGCTTATGTCATCTTCGTAATTGAGTAATTATAGTACTAGTTATGGAGGTTAATTTGACATAACGTTGAGTTGATATTGTTAAGTGATTTACAATTATGTAGAAGATAAATGAGAAAATTTATTTCTATAATAAATTATTGTAATATGCTATTTTTTAGGTCACAATATTTTCAAGTGACCACTATTTGAGTGTGGATTGTCATTGGATTTAGATGGAGATAATTCAGAATGTATTCCATATTGTTGGTTGTGATTTAGAATATGGATATCCACAACATTCATGCAAATAATTCAGAAGGAATGATCTATCGATGATGCAGATATACATGGTTGATTAGAAAACAATGCTACTTGAGAACCATTAATTGCTTATGGATTTAGCACTTAGCAATATTTTCCACCATAATATATTCCTTAATCCCTAATGCAAGTATTTATAATCACTTTAGAAAAAAATCAAGGGATTAATACACATAAAATTCATACACTTTGGCATTCAAACACTTTGAAATTCATATATTCATCAACACAAAATGCAGACATAATGAGATTCATAAAAAACGTTCTATGAAATGTGTGTGTGTGTGTGTGTGTATTCAACATCATCTAAATTGTACAGGTTTTACAAAATGGCAACTCGTGCCCAATTTACAAAGTGACAACAGGTTCCCTAACATAAAAAACATCCATATGGTGGCCTAGATATAAAATGGCAGTAATTAGCCAATCATTGACCACTACCACCCTCGCCACCTTTAGGAACATCTTGGAAATCTATATTTCTTCTCTTGCTCGAGGAAGCACCTCCATAGGTTCTAGGCTTGGGTGTGCTTTGACACTCTGGAGACTGCACAAAGAATAAACAGTGTTACAAGTTTTTTCCTCACTAAATTAATAGACATACAAAATGATACTTTGTAATTTAACCTAAGACAATTCATTGCATATGTTGTTTTCATTCATGAGAGTTTTACCCTCCTCTGTGAGCCCAATATCTTTGTGACACCATCCTGCATCAGTTACAAGGATGAAGTCAAGAAAATTAAATAAATATGCGTAAAATCAAATTCATGAAACATAAAAATTATCATCAATGCATTATCTCATCGTGAATATATCAGGCGCCTCAATGGAGATTCACTAGTAGATGGAGCACTAGGTTGTACAACCTACTTTGAGACAACCTCTACTATGGAAGTTTCAGATGATGGGGATGATGGAAATGGTGGTGGGGGTGGGTGGCATACAGGTGGCACAAAAGGGTGCCCCGCCTGTGAATCCACTGATGCTACCTAATGTGCTTGTTATCGAGAAGATAGAGGGAGTTGAACATGTACAAGTGTGGGATACAAATGTAGGTTCCAAAAAGGACTTACCATTGTGTATGCTACCTTGTTGATGATCTCTAATGGAGTGAGTTGTTGGCTAAAGTTATCTTATAGTTTCCATTGCTAGGTTTTGAAGAGACCGACTTCTAACAACCCTTGATAAGATATTGGTAGGTGCATGTACTTCAAATTATAAATATATATGAAGTGTTTGGGTTGTTCAAATGTTGTGTACTTGCATAATTGAATTTTAGCTTATGTCATATTCGTAATTGAGTAATTATAGTACTAGTTATGGAGGTTAATTTGACATAACATTGAGCTGATATTGTTAAGTGATTTACAATTATGTAGAAGATAAATGAGAAAATTTATTTCTATAATAGATTATTGTAATATGCCATTTTTTAGGTCACAATATTTTCAAGTGACCACTATTTGAGTGTGGATTTTCATTGGATTTTGATGGAGATAATTCAAGATGTAGTCCATATTGTTGGTTCTAAGTTAGAATATGGATATCCACAATATTCATGCAAATAATTCAGAAGGAATGATCTATCAATGATGTAGATATACATGGTTGATTAGAAAGCAATGCTACTTGAGAACCATTAATTTCTTATGGATTTATCACTTATCAAGATTTTCCACCATAATGAAAGTATTCCTAATCACTTTAGAAAAAAATCAAGGGATTAATACACATAACATTCATACACTTTGGAATTCAAACATTTTGAAATTCA
>JZKD02S2283973.1:359619-397913 GCA_000966675.3 Picea glauca | reverse complement strand
GTCAACTTTACAGATAAATCAGTTCTTACCAATCTTTCTTTGTTCTGTAAATCTGGTCTTCTACACACTGTTCTGCTGCTCTTCTCTTCCTCTGTCTGTTCAACAGGTATGCTCTACATCAACTTGTTCTCTCATTCTGCTCTTCTTCAACTTTTTATGTCATTCTACTCTGCTTCTGCTCTGCGTTTCATCTCACTTTGAACATTTTCTAAGTCTCATGCTATGCATCCTCTCATTTTCCCTTTCTTACTGTTTCGTTCATTTTCCATCCACAACAGCCAACCGTACACAGTTTGTCTCGTCTTCTTTTATACACACCTACACGACGGTTCAACTTCCCAACTCCTTAGACAAAAAGAAGACAATTGTCCGAGCAACTGAAACACCAACTGAAACGCTAACTGATTTTCAATCATGAGCCATTTTTCTAACATATTCCAAACTAAGGAGTTAACTGTGAGACAGAACAGTAACCCTCTGATCAATACTTGATCCGACGGTTCAGATCCAATCGAGATTTTACACATCGCGATTTCGTCACTCTTAGCATTCATAGTTTTTGTCACTTAACCCCGAAACTCTGTGAAGAAGTCATATCAATGGTTCAGATCATTTCTTGATCTGACGGTTAAGATCCAATCGAGATTTCACACATCATGATTTCGGCACTCTTGGCATTCATAGTTTTTGTCACTTACAAATCCCGATCCCCGAAACTCCATGAAGAAGTGAGATCAACAGTCCAGATCATTTCTTGATTCAACGGCTGTGATTAAATCGTGATTTCACATATCGCGAAATCGAGATTCCTGATGTTAAAAAACTTTTACATCTCCAACTCTCGATCCCTGAAACTCCGACAAGGTGTCCATCTGCTAACATCACACGTGGATTGACACGTGTTGAATACTGCCATGTGTCACTCTGATTCGTGACTTACATGTGCCTGAAATGTTGAATCAGTTTGACACTTGTCATTACCTGGTTGTGACACGTGTTCCTAGCTGACATGGTCTGCTGACATGAGTTGGGTTGACGGTTCAGATGTGATCTTGATTTGACGGCTCAGATTACGCCGAGATTTTTCATATCGAGAAATTGGGATTCCTGTTGCATTGTTTCTTTGACATTTCCAACACGCAATCCTCGAAACTCCGATCAACGGTTCATATGTGATCTTGATTTAACGGCTCAGATTATGCCAGGATTTTTCATATCGAGAAATCAGGATTCCTGTTGCATTATTTCTTTGACATTTCCAACACGTGATCCTCAAAACTTCGATCAACAGTTCAGATGTGATCTTGATTTGACGGCTCAGATTACGCCGGGATTTTTCATATTGATAAATCGGGATTCCTGTTGCATTGTTTCTTTGACATTTCCAACACGCGATCCTCGAAACTCCGATCAACGGTTCAGATGTGATCTTGATTTGATGGCTCAGATTACGTCGAGTTTTTGTGAGCCCTCTACTCCTTGCACTTTTAAAGATCGTGCAGGTTTTCCTCAATCCAACGATGGTCGGACCCTGCGCTTGGATCTAATGCTTGAGATCTATCCTCCTCTTCAGTGCGCTCTTCTTGTCTTTATTCAGATCTGATGGCCCTCATGCTGTCGGGAATTTCAGATGGGATCCAACGATCAGAAATTCTTCTCGGGCCTTCGATCATTTTGTCATGCCATCTTCACCATTGTACTTGCCATCAATGACAAGCATTCGTTGTCTGTTAAATATTTTCCAATAGTCTTGCCTTTCCATTCCATGCCATGCATTTCCATGCCATTCCATGCCATGCCATGCCTTGCCTTGCCTTGTCATGCCATGCCTTGCCTTGTCTTGAATTACCATGCCATACCTTGCCTTGTCATGCCATATCTTTCCTTTTCATGCCATGCCTTTCCTTTCCAAGCCATGTTATGCCTCACATTTCCATGTCATGCCTTGCCTTACCTTTCCATGCATTTCCTTGCCAAGCCATGACTTGTCATGCCATTTCTTTCCTTTCCATGCCATGCCTTGCCTTGCCTTGAATTTCCATGCCATGTCATGCCTTTCCATGCCTTGAATTTCCTTGCCATGTCATTCCATGCCATGCTATGCCATGCCTTTCCTTGCCTTGCCATGCCATGCCTTTCCTTTCCATTCCATGCCTTGCCTTGCGATGTGTTTCCTTTCCAAGCCATGTCATGTTTTTCCTTTCCATGCCATGTCTTTCTTTGCCATGCCATGCCTTGCCTTGCCTTGAGATTCCATGCCATGCCTTTCCTTGACATTCCATGTTGTGTCTTGACTTTCCAAGCCATTCCTTGCATTTCCATGCCATGCCTTTCCTTTCCATGTCATGCCATGCCTTGCCTTTACATGCCATGCCTTGCATTTCCTTAACTTGTCATGCCTTTCCTTGCCTTGAACTATTTCGAGTTTGGGTACTGGAAAGGGGGGCATGATGGAGCAGGCACATGCATCAAAATAGTGTTACACAGGAAAGAAATGACGTTCAAAACTACTTCCCTCATTCAAGATGAAAAATCCATTGTTGAATGGTGTTCTTCAGTAATAGGAGAGGGAAGAAGAACTCGTGAAGACCAAACATCTTGGAAAGGACATGTACATAGATATTTTTCGAAGGTGGTTGATAGATCGATCATAGTGGTATGAATGAAAAAAATATAGGGAACTCATAGATTCCATTCAATTCGAACATCAGACAATGCAATAGTTGAAATGTGGACGAGAAAACTCTCTTGCTTCTGTGGTCCATGTAGTAGTAATGAATGGGATGATTGTGAATCCACAGACTGGGTCGATATATTGGATCGTCTATCACTCCCCATTGGTCAACTTATAACTATGGAATTATCCTAGTTGGAGGACCAATCAAATATTTTCGCAGATTATGATCACGTCTCAGATCTCGTACTGCTAGGTTCATTGAAACCTTATATTAATTTTTTAATAACTAACATCAATGTTTTATGCTTTGGTCATTTTAGAGGACTCATGTGTTTGCACTCCATTTTTTGCAGGGCACATGTGCACAGTGGTTTCCACAAGGGGTAATGAGTGGGGCACTGACTATTGGATGACACGTTGCTTAGAGGGAAAGCAAACCCTCATGTGATTAGTAACAGACTCCGAAGGCATTGAATTTCCAATTGGTTCGATGGTTATTAAAGGAGAATATCTAACATAGGATGAAAGAATATGGAAGAAAGGTGGTTATATATATCAATATTATAGACTACAAACTTGGTTGTTGCTACAAACCTCCAACTACAAACAATGCCAAGTAAGAACTCATCAAAGGTACGATACTTCTTGACTTACATTGTTAATGGAGACCGTCAGTATTAGAAGTGATCCCGACAGTCTACTTGAATGACCATAGGTATGTAAAAGGAACAATTGAACAATTTTTTCAGATTTATGAATGATTGAAATTTTGGCTTCATTTTATGGTTGTTATGGTATTCTTGTATTTTGTGGATCTTTTTTGTTGTTAGGGAAGTACGTCTATCATTTCCTTGCCTTTCTTTTCCTTTCTTGCCTAGCCTTTTCTTTCCTTTGCTTTCCTTCTTTGCATTGTCTTACCTTTCCTTTTCCTACCTTGTATTGGCTTGGTTTTCCTATCCTTGCCTTACCTTGCCTTGCCTTGCCTTTCCATACCTTTCCTTTCCTTTCCATACCAAGCATCCCTAAGGATTGTGAATCCATAGTTTGGGTCGATATATAGGATCATCTATCACTCCCCATTGGTCAACTTATAACTATGGAATTATCCTAGTTGGAGGAGGACCAATCAAATATTTCAGCAGATTATGATCACGTCTCAGATCTCGTACTGCTAGGTTCATTGAAACCTTCTATTAATTGTTTAATAACTAGCATCAATGTTTTATTCTTTGGTCATTTTAGTGGACTCATGTGTTTGCACTCCATTTTTTGCAAGGCACATACACACAGTGGTTTCCACAAGGGGTAATGAGTGGGGCACTGACTATTGGCTGACACGTTGCTTAGAGGGAAATCAAACCCTCATGTGATCAGTAACAAACTCTGAAGGCATTGAATTTCCTATTGGGTCGATGATTATTAAAGGAGAATATCTCACACGGGATGAAAGAATATGGAAGAAAGATGGTTATATATATCGATATTATAGACCAGGTGAAGTTGTATACCACTTTACAAACTTGGTTGTTGCTACAAACCTCCAATTACAAACAATGCCAAGTAAGAACTCATGAAAGGTACGATACTCCTTGCCTTACACTAAGCATGAAGTTAATGGAGACTGTCAGTATTAGAAGTGATCTCGACAATCTACTTGAATGACCATAGGTATGTAAAAGGAATAGTTGAACAAAATTTTTAGATTTATGAATGATTGAAATTTTGGCTTCATTTTATGGTTGTTATGGTATTCTTGTATTTTATGGTTCTTTTTTGTTGTCAGGGAAGTATGTCTATCCTTCCCTTGCTTTTCATTTCCTTGCTTTCCTAGCCTTTTCTTGCCTTTTCTTTCCTTCCTTGCATAGTCTTTCCTTGCCTTTCCCTACCTTGTATTGGCTTGGATTTCCTTTGCTTGCCTTACCTTGCCTTTCCTTGCCTTTCCATACCTTTCCTTTCCTTTCCATACCAAGACATGCCTTGCCTTACCAATCCATGCCTTACCTTGCTATGCCATGTCTTTCCATGCCTTGCCTTTCCATGCCATGCCTTTCATTGCCATGTCATGTCATGCCATGCCTTGCCTTGCCATGTGTTGGCGTAGAGTGGGCAGACCCAAGGTTCAACATTAGTTCACCAACAAGACCCTATGATACTGTCCCTTTCGGCATCACCCACAAGCAGGTGAAGTCTCACCTAAGGTATCTATGGGGACTGCAAGAACTGAGTTTCTGCAGTCATGGAGGAATGGGAGACATTCATCATATTCTTTATACTTAATATTCGTTCATTATATCATATGTGCAGAAACATCAGATAACATATTCATACTAACCATTCATACAATATATGTGTGCCATAAATAAAACAAAAAATAAACTCATCACAACACAACATACATTATAACATAGATATTTAATGTGGTTCACCCAAGATGGGCTACGTCCACAATGGCTAGCTTCTTCATTTTATTGTTCGGGCATTCATTACAAAAAATGCACATTTTTCTCATACGTTATTCTTCTAATAGATCTAAAATGCCCTAGACACTCTCTTAGTCTCTTATTTTCACTACCATACTACGGTTTGTCACAACATATATTCACTTAGCTCTTGACTTCACTACCAAAACATGCTCTCTAAAGACATACTCATCTCACCCCCTAACCCAAAAATGTTTTACATATTTATACTTTTACATTAGGGCTTAGCCCATTGCAATGTGGACAAAAATGCCCAACTACTTCTAACTAACTTCTACTTTTCACGTGCGTTGACTTTTGAAAATGCACCAACTTCCTTCCTTTCTTTTGCACGTGTTGTTCCTTAGTCGACTTGTCACACAATTTTCTCCTGCTCAATTCCCAAAACTATTCCCAAGATTTCCTGCTCCAACAGGCCCCCAACACTCACTTGTGGCTCGTCCTGAGCCACTTCAGGCCTTCTTCCACGTTGCCATGAAATTTTGGAACATTTCTCTTGCAGTCATGACTTTTCCTTTACTTTTGTTTCCTACTACAAAATCCCCTCTATTGTCTCTGCAGTAATGTGGGTCTTCATCTTCTCTGTGCTCTCTTGCACTACCTACTTCACTATGCCTTACTCAAATGTAAGTTCTTGTGTTACTCGGAACACTTACTCTTGCAACATCTCAATATTCTATGCATGAGTCTATTGTTCTACTCTCATTTGATTCATGTCTAAGTACATCTACCTATTCTTCGTGATTGCAATCATATTTTCTACTGCTGGTAGAGTTCTCATTGTCTCTTTAAACTTTTGTGCCTTCTCTTGTGCAGCCTGCAACGTCTACCCTATTCCTTGCAACTCTGCATCTTCTGTTAGCTAATTCCATAATTTTGTTCTTTCTTCATAAAACTTGGCACATTCCTCCTCAAAACTCTTGATACTTTCCACTATTTTCATCCTTCTCTTCTCCCTTTGCTCCCTTTCCTTAGGTGGAGTATTGGGCATAGTGCGCACTTCTAAGTCTACTATCTTTGCGTGGAAGCCCTGAATGGCTTCGCTAATATTCAAAACTTTATCTTCTAATGGAGCATATACTTCCATCATGACTTCTAGAATGTCGCTATAAACCTTTTGGATTGCTTGTTGTAACCTTTCTTCTTTCTGTTCAACCTCATCCCCCTCCATCATAACTTTGTTGTATTCTATATGCAATATCGTATTATCATTTCTCACTTTGGTCAACTTCATCATTGTCAACTCTATGTGCAATTTTATTTCATGCATAACACTTTTCTGCAAACCCTTTAATACATTCATTAGCAACTATGACAAGACTAAGTCAATATGACTTAATGCTTGTGCTTTCTCATGTATCTTTGTTAAGGGGAACTCTATATCCCCTGGTAATATCTTTATCATTCAGCGCTCTGTTGATACTTCTAATGGTTGAGAGGTCATCAGTCTTCCTTCTGTAAATTTCACTGTACTCTCTGTTTGTTCTTCCTCTATCCTTTTCTTTGGTGCTATCTTGGTTTCTTCCAAAAGTGGACACAATGAAGCTATCTAATCCTGCACATACATGTGTATCTCCTATTATTTCTTCACAACGTGCTAAAATGATTTTTCCATCACTTCCTTTACTTGATCTCCTATTTTCTCTAGGTCATATTTTGTCAGGTCCTAGGTGGCCCATAATCCTTTGGGAAGTTACTCGGTCTTGGCCCTGACATTGACACTCCCGAGGTTTCCTTATATACAGGTATCGATGTCTGCCTAGTGCATTGTTTCTTCTGCTCTGATGAGGCTTATCCTGTCTTTGGTGGTGCCATTTCTCACTGCAACTAACTCACGTTTGCATCTTACATGCTCGATTCTATCAAACTCGCTCAACTCTTTCTGTTTCTCTGAATGACCGAACAAGAATAACCTTTTAGTATCAGTTCCTCATCTACTTTTATAGTTTGTCGCCAGTTGTTTCCATTCTTCTTCGTGCCCAAGTTTCCAATCTAATCCACTTGCATTCGTATTCAATTATTTCCCTAACTCTTCATTAACTTTGTATCCTCTGGTGAATCATACACTATATTTTCCAGCCTGTAAAAATCCTCTTGTCATTTTTCATTTATGACTACACATATCCACTACCTCGTCATCATGTTTGGTCTTTAATTTTTTTCCTATCATGTTTGTTCTTTAATGCTTTTCCCACCCTCTGAGCATATCTTTGTCTCAATTCAATCCTCCTTCCTCTGCACAATTCCTTCCTCTTTCTACATCTCTGCGACATTTTTTGGTTTATATCCTTACTAGTTTAACTGTTTGAACAATACCCTATGCATAAATTCAACCTTTTGTCTCTTACCTCAAACTCTTTTTATTATTTTGTTTTTATTTCTATAATAAAAATACTATTATACAAGTAATATGGTACACATACTATGTGCTCAGACTAGTGTGTAGAATCCCATTTGTCCCTATATAGTTTCAGTCGACTATCATTAAACTATCTTTCCACAACGTCCCCATTCAGTTTCTCCAACTTAACAACAACTTGCTCTGTCACATATCTGATCACATATGGACCCAGCCAATGCATTTGAAACTTTCCAGGGTGCTGCAAAAACTTGCTATCATAGAGTAAAACTAAGTGTCCTATCTAGAACTTCTTCTATTTAATATTTCTATCATGCCATGTTTTTTTCATGCGCTTTCTGAACTTGTTGATGAAATCCTGCAACAAAATAGTCCTCCTCTAGTTTTACTAGTTTTGACAGTCTTTTCTCTACTACCATAGAATCTGTAAGTTTTTTCAATGCGGAAATGCGCAGACTTGGCATAATGAATTCCATAGGCATAACTACTTCATGTCCATGCACTAATCTAAATGGTGTTTGTCCTGTCAACTTCTTACTCATAGTCAAATATGACCAAAGTACTACAGGAATCCTCAAGCCCCAGTCATCTCAATTTACATTACAAATCTTCTCCAATGCATGCTCTAGGATCTTATTGAATGCTTCTACTATTCCATTTGCATGAGGATGGTAAGGTGTTCTCTTCTGATGATGAATCTGAATTTCCTTTTTCAAAGAAACAATCATCTTATTCAAAAAATGATTTCCCTGATCACTCATAAGTATTATTGGGCATACAAACCTTGTAACAACATTTTCAAACAAAAATCATGCAGCAGCCTCCAAGCTGCAATGTCTGACTAGTTCTGCTTCATCCCATCTGGTCAAGTAATCTATCAGAGTAATGATGTATCTTGCTCCTGACCTCTTTGTTGGTGGATTGATTGGTCCTATGAAATCAACTTCCCATTTATCAAAATCCTTTAAGGTAACTTGAGGCACTAAAGGCATCTCATTCCTTCTAAATGGCTTCCCAACTCACTAAAAGACATCACACATCTGACATAATTCCTTAGCATCCTTATGAAGGGTAGGCCACCATAGTCCTATGAGTAAAATATTATGAGTCATTGCTTTCCCTGCATAATGGCCTCACGCAACTCCTTCATGTGCCTTTGCTAGAATCAAATATATCTCTTGTTCCAATGCACAACATCGCATAATACCATCTACGCCTAACTTGTAAAAATTCCCTACTATAAGTTGATAGTTTGTTTCCTTTAATACTAACTGCTTCTTCTACGCAACTTTAAAATCAGGTGGGGCTACTCATGTGCTCAAGAACTAGACTATGTCTACAAAATAATCATCAACCAGCTGTATTACAAATGAGTGCATGTCCGGTAGACTGTCATCTAAATTTTCTACCTCTTCTCATGATAATATGCACTACAAATTATCAGGTCTTGAGTTTAAATTTCCTGGTTTCACAATCACTTCAAAGTCATATTCCTGAAACAATGACAACCATATGCATATTCTCCCCCCAACACTATCTTATTAACTAGGTATCTCAGCGCAAAATGATCTATGTACATATTAAAGTGTGATCCCAATAGGTAGTTCCTAAACTTTTGCAGTGCCTATACCATTGTCAATCCTTCTCGCTTCGTAGTCATGTAGTTATGTTCAGTAGTTGCCAACTTCCTACTAGAAAATTCAATAGGATGAACTAAATCTCCTCCTAGCTGAGCTAACATTGCGCCTAATGCTATAAAATATGCATCTACATGTACATGGAACTCCTTCTTCCAATATGGGAATACTAAAATCGGTGCGATGACTAGTTTCTGTGTCAAAGTATCCAAACCTTACTGACATTCCTCATTCCATTGAAACTTTACCTCCTTATTTAACATCTTTTCCAACTGGGCTGTGATATGTGTGTATCCTCTAATGAACTTCATGTAGTCCCCTATATGGCCCAACATTGCTCTTAGTTGTCGCACTGAAATAGGTGGTGGAAAATCAACAATCACAACAATCTTCATAGGATCAACCAAAATCCCCTGTTTACATACTACATTTCTTAACAAGATCCCAAATGGTGCACAAAAGATACACTTCTTTATGTTCAATGAAATATGAAACGATTTACATATGTCCAACATTAAGCACAGATTATCAATATGGTCATTCAACAAACTAAAAAATGTCCAATCATCTAAGTATACTTCTAATAACTTATGAATAAACTCTTTAAAAGATGCTACAATAACTCTAGAAAATATTGTTGGTGCATTCTTCAATCCAAAAGGCATAACTGTGTACTAGTAAGATCCCCATTCCATCACACAAGTTGTTTTATGCCTATCCTCCTGCACAATCTTGATCTGATGATACCCTGAGAATCCATCCATGAATGAATAAGCTTATTGTCCTCCTGCGTTCTCCAACACTTCATCTATAATGGGTCATGTAAGAAAGAATCATTTAACTTCCTCAGATCTATACATATTCTAATTCCCCTTATTGTCTTATCATGAACCACCATCAGACTGATCCATTCTGACTCTGTGACAAGTTTAATAATTTTGTCTTCTAGCATACTGTCTATCTCTGCTTTCACTTTTTTTTTATATGTTGGGTTCAATCTGTATGGTATCTTCTTCACTATATTGGCATCTGGCTTCAAATGGATCTTCATCTCACCTAAATCCCTAGCAATCCCCTTCATTTATGAGAATGTAGTTGGGAACAGGTCCTAATATTCACGCAATAAATTAGCAATTTTCTCCACAGTTTCTTCACTCTAGTAATCCCCAATGTTCACAAACTTGGGCTTATCTTTTGTACCAATATTCACTTTATGTGTTTTCAATGGCTTTTCATACACAACATATTCAAGTTTTGGACCTTCTATTGTGCGCTCTCCTTCGATCTCTGGTACTTGCAAATTTCTTGGGTCTTCCTCCTCCTGGTATTCTTCGACAACATTATAACAATCCAAAACCTCTTCAACCATCGCAGAAAATATGGGTGCACTATACAAGGGTACTGATCTCATTGACTCTTCTGGTGAAAATATCTTGTTCTTGATAACCTGTAAGGTTGAATCAATCAAAAGAGAATCGTCTTCGAAACTAAAAGTTAACTTGAAATTATGAGTCAAGTCTTTCCATTCTGATGTTCCTCTGCGCACTTCCAGTTCTATGTATCAGTTCTTTGGGATTGTGTCCAGAGTGTGTACAAACAAATGTGTTCATTCTTGCTTAGGTATTGAACTCCATGTTGTTGTACACTATGTAATATGATCTATAGGATAACTCAACCCAGTATACTTTTTCATAGTATATTCATTCTTTGTCCCGAACCTGACCTTTAAGAGCCTTCTGCACTATTGGCAATTCTTTATACTACTCTTATGCGCATCCCACCATCTTGTAGGAGTGGCTTTCAATGAAACATCTAAAGCTAGTAATCTCTATTGTTATGGTATATGCAATTCAAAATATTTTACAAAATAAGTCACATCTGTTAGTCCATCGTACATCGGGGGTTCACATACTTCAATTCCAATCTAGCGCAACGCGAGGGTAATCCAAGCACATTTCCTTGTCGATACTTCATGCAATCTATGTTCCCAATTCTTCCAAGCTTCTTTTGAATCTGATGCGCAGGAATTGATACTCCGCCAACTAAGCACACCATCAGTTGTAGGATTAACATAATCATCTATCCGCATAGTCATATTATAAATGTTATCAAGCTCTTTTCCCTTTATTTGTTCCACATATCTTCATCCTTATTTGGGATCTAACAGTGCAATAACTTTCAAGTATTATACTTCAAAGACCATCTGTCTCTTCTTCATATCAATGATAGTCTAGTTTTCAAATGCCCAATCAAGTCCAAGTAGCATTGGGTAAGGGGTACTACCATCCACTATCTCAATTACTTCAAAATCTGTTATGTTGCACACTCCATCAATACTAACACTTACCCCTATCAGTCTTCCAATTGGAACACTCTTATGTTGATTTGCTAACCTCAATTGAATAGGTGACCAGATCAACTTCGACTTGCCCATCATTTCCCAAGTCTTATTCGAAATGGAATTTACATCATATCCTAGATCCAAAATAATATTGTCCATATCATAGTCTCCTATCTGTGTATTAAGTCAAAACTCCTTATTCGTTCATTTCTTGTGATGCATATGGTTAACACTACTCACTATGCGACATGTATTTCTTTATCTTGTGTGCAATGGTTGATCATTCCACGCAACACACTCAAAACAGATTCATCTTTCATTAGTTTTATATAGCTCTTTAAGAATCCTTTCAAAGTACTAACCTTCTCAACTTGCCTTTCTGAATGGTTATATACTGGAGGCATATCATACACCGATGGCCTATCATACAAAGGTGGGGTGGTTGAAGCCGATGCTATCCATTATGGTTCTATTAGCTCCTTCCTAAATTGCTTATAAGTGTCTTGCTATTTCCTAGGGTCAAATGCTAAAGAAGGATATGATTCTTTCCTTACCCAATGGTGGATCTGATTTCCTTGTTCCATTGCATCAACTTTGGTTATTGTTCCTCCATGTGTAATTGTTGTTATTCTTGGTTGATATCCATGCACTTATGTTGCTATCATCTGTACATTCTAGTTTCTCTTCTCTTACCACTTTGCAATCAGCTGCGAATAGTCTTCCATCACATGATCCAATTCTCTACAGTATGTGCATGTTGTATAAGGGTTCGAATAGTCCTGTTCCAAATGCCTAGGATGATTACAGTTATAACATATAATTGGTCCTCTTCCTCTATTGAATCCTCCTGTTTTGCAACCTCGTCTTCCTCCTTGAATATAACCTCTTGGAGTATTATAATGTGGAACTCCTCCTTCTAATTCTTCTCCTTGGACTCTGTATGCATCTGCAGTGTGTTGCCTCATAAGATCAAATGCATGACAATATTTCTCTTCATGTCCCACAGACTAACAAAAATTACAAAGCAAGTTTCTAGTAGTACTATGATATTTCTGTATCAATGGACAAGCAGTAGGGTGATGACCCATCATCTTGCATATCTCACACCATATCCCTAAGGGATTCATAGATCATGTAGCCAAATAATCGCTAAAGGCTGGACACTCCTTCTTATGATGACCTCTTTTTTTTCATGTAGTACACCATAATTCTTCACGATTTTCTTTCCCTTTAGCAAGTTCTTGCAACTGAATGGTCAATGTTGCTAACTATGATTGAACTCGAGCCATCCCTATGCCATTTTCTCCTACAGGGGGTGCTTTTAATTTCATATAAATATCTAGGGATTCTGAATACGACGTAATCTTCTGTTGTGTCAAAGGGTAGCGCATATGTGGCAACAATCCTACAATAAATCACTCCCTATGCTACTCATTTGGAATCTGGAATGTCAACCGACCCTTCAATATATTGAATCTTTAATCATAATCCCACGCTGATTCATTCACTATCTACTTGATCTCCTTTGGCTCTGTAATTCACTGTGAATCAGACTTAGGTTTCTATAACTCTTTCAACAGAGCTTGTCTTATGTCTTCCAATGTTATGACTTGTCCCACAGGTGCAGTATTCTGATACTTCATATACCATAGTAATGCGCAATCTCTGAATGTCATCTCTAACTACACAATCTTTGCATTATCATCTTGGACATTCTTCATAATCCATATTGTTTCAAAAATAAACAAATGTTGTTTTGGATGTTCTGAACCTTCCCCATGAAAGAAAGGCATTCTTAAAGTGGGATCTACCCCCACCATAGTGTTATGTGTAGTATTCCTTCTCGGTGACTCTATCTAAATCTATGTTATTGTACTACTTCCACTACTCTGATTACCTTGGCAACTATATTTACTTCCCTTACTAAATGCAATTGAAAAAGTTTCTTTGGACCTTGGAAACACACAAGGGTTTGTGGGTTCGACGTAGAGTCTGGCCTGAGTGGGATATTATTCTACTAGAATGAGTTGACCTTCTATGCATGGTATGATTTGGAGTATTACACCAGTATCTCTTTCCTTAAACTTATTATGTTTCTCTTCTCTATCAGCTACAGTCCTCTTCCTATTGTATCGAAATCCTTTTCCACTCGATAATACTCCAATCTCTTTTTTTGTCACACCTTCTTCTTCTCTCGGCATCATTAGCTCATTTTTTCCTCATTCATTCTCTCCTACAACACTCAAACCATTCCCTGGTCATCCCCCAGTTCCCCCTATGGGCGAAGGCACTTAGCTACTAGGGAAATCAGATTCCATTTTCATAACCCCCTTAACACACAACAACATCTTAATCCAAGTATAAAGTGACTTCAAGTATCGTCCACACAGAATCTTAAATAAATCCCTCTCACTAATACTATATGACTGAGTACAATCTATAACAAAATCGGTAACATAACCTCCCAATATACTATCCATACAGAAATAAATTGCACGTAATATCTGATTGCTTATAGTATTAACTTCCTGAATCAACTTAGGGGTCTAATTCTTCATAACAACAGTGTGGAATGTTTCGTTCTGTTCAACTAACCTATGTATCCACTCAACCAAAATATTTGGGAAATTAGCAAAGAAAATTTCATGCAAATCTGTAACGACATACCTCTGTAACCATTTATCTGTGTTGATCCATGGGTTGTTATTCTAATCTATTACAAAATTGATATGATTCATGTTTAACCATTGTCCAATATCTTCCTTATTTGGTCTTCACATTCCCCTCAGTCACAGATCCCGATCCTGACTACAGAACCATTTGTTGGTGCAGAGTGGGCTGACCTAGGGTTCAACATTAGTTCACCAAAAAAAACCTACGATACTGGCCCTTTCAACATCACCCGCAAGCAAGTGAAATCCCAACCGAGGTATCTAAGGGGACTATAGGAACCAAGTTTCTACAATCATGGAGGAATGGGAAACAATCATCATATTCATTATAATTAACATTCATTCATTATACCATATGCGAGGAAACATCAAATAATATATGCATACTGACCATTCATACAATATATGTGTGTCATAAACAAAACATAAAAGAAACTCATCAAAACACAACATACATCATAACATACATATTTAACGTGGTTCACCCAAGATGGGCTATATCCACTATTGGAAATATAGCTAAGAGGGGGGGGGGTTGAATCAGTTATGTAAATAAGCTTGAAACTTTTCCTATTATTTTTTATTCCTTCTAGATTATTATTTAATGTGTTGTTGATAACTTAACATGCATAGATATGCAATATTTGATCAATCACACATAATACACAGAGACATTGATTTTCATGAAGAAACCCATAAAGGGTGAAAACCTCTTCTTCTTAGGATGTCAATTAAGCTCCATCTTTCATGTACATCACAGTCTTTGAGCTCCAACTCAAATATGAGGCTACAACCTCTGATAGCAAGCTACAACTTGCAGAGAGAACCAACTCTCATATTTCTCTAGCACCAACTCCCAGGTTTCTCTAGAACCCACTAGATGGAAGCACCAACTCCCAGAATATCTTCTAGCACCAACTAGAATTGAGAGGACTACAGTCCTCCCTAGCACCACCCTACCACCCTGATTGAAACTTACAAAACTTTACTTATTTTCTCTGTCTCTGATATGGTCTGTTATAGCTCCATGTCTCCTCGGCCTTCTTCATCTTCTATACTGTGTTCTGCTTCTGCCTCTTTCTTCTTCTATGCTCTTCTCTTTTTCCACCTACGTACTGCCCCTCTGTTCAGTTTTTCTTCTGCATTTTATGCTTTGTGCATACACTGCATCCCTTTACGCTGAACGTCTTCTCTGCTTCTTTTTTACTGCTTACTAACACCTTCTACGCTCATGCATCAGTTCCCAAAAAGCACATTCTCTGCATGTCTTTATAACGCCAAGTCCTCTGCCAGATCAGCCTGACAACTCTTTGTCACCACAACTTTGTGCTGCATCTCAATTCTATATATCCTCTTCTATGTTCTGCATGTCATATTTTCACCAAGTTCTCTCCAAGGTCCTCATCACAACTCTACCACTTTACTGGCACTCACTGTCTATTCATCATCAGTGCATGTTATCCCAAGATTCCTTTTCTTCACTAACAATTACAGTCAGTCATTTTATTCATTGTAGGTAAATCAATCCTAAGCCCCTTCCTTTACGTAACCACTGGCGGTGACCACACGCCTATTCAAAAAATGATTTGCGATCTCGGTCTAGAGAGTGCTAGATCCTTTTTTCGATATGACCTTGGGCGATGATCTCATGTGACCACGTGATTGCGGGTGTGGCCAAAGGTGGTTTTAAATCAAACTGTGTTTTTCCCCGCAATTTACCTCGAGCCTCCATGTGTTCTTTCTCCAAAAATGTGGTTTCAATTGCAGCCCGCCTTCAACATTTTAAAGTTTGTGCACCTTCAATCCCTGCAATGCAACAGGACCATCGATATCATGATCTTGATAGTGCTCCTGAATATGAGATTTAAGATATGTCCTTTCAAGTTTTGCGGATCAGATTTAACCTCCCTAAATTAACAGTTGTGATTTATTTCGTGATCCAGGCTTTGGGAGTTTCAAATCTCAAACCCTTCTTTCCTTTGTACGCTAATATTCTAGAGTTGATGATCTGCAGACACCTTTCCTCCTTAATCCAATGACTATCCTCCACTCTGGGACTTCGGCTATTGTACTTATGCTATCATTTCATTGTATTTTGATCATCAATTGATAATGCACCTGAAGTGATCTTCAGATTGGACGACTCATGTCCACTTTGGAACTTCGGCATTCAGGACTTCGAGACTCTGTCCTTCGTGACTTTGGCCCTTCGACACTTAGGCCCTTCGTGACTTTGATCCTTCGTCACTTAAGCTCTTTGTGACTTCGACCCTTCGACACTTCGGCCCTTTGCTACTTTGGTCCTTCACGACTTCAGTCCTTTGGGACTTCGACTCTTCGCGACTTCGGCACTTCGAACCTTCACAACTTTGGCCTTCAGGACTTTGAAACTCTGTCCTTCGTGACTTTGACCTTTGGGACTTCAGAGCTTTCAGGATCTGCTAGTGGTAAAACTCTCGAAGTAAAACTCCCGAAGTGACGTAACATTACACACGTAACCTGCTGACTTGGCACGGGTTGATTGGTTGCCATGTGTCACTCACTGATGTGGTTTGCTGATGTGGTCACCTGATGTGACACATATTTATCTCCTTGATCTAATGGTTAGAATAATATTCTCCAGATCCGATGGTCCTTATTCATTTCGGACGATCTGACGCTTGAGATATTCTTGGGATGATTCAACGGTTGAGAATTTGTTTCGGCTCTTCGGCTCTCTGGGATTTGGGTATTTCAAATCTCAAACTGAAACTCTCAAAGTGAATTCTCTGTATCTCATGATCCATCGCCATGTATCCCTCTGGATCTGATGGTTGAAAATTACTCCGGCTCTCCGGATTTTGGGAATTTCAAATTGAAAAATATTGAAGTGAGATTTTTCCGGAGCGTAACCTCCTCACATCTTTATACCCAAAACGAATGATGTTCATTTGATCAAGATCTTAGATCAATGGCTTGATCTGTCTGTGATGCATCTTTGCCTTGGATTAAATCCAACGGCTCTCCATCTTTTCTTATCTTATCATTCCACTTAATTTGATCTGATGGCTGACGAAGATTCGGATAATCGAATTCTCAAACGTTGTGCCCCATTTATCCTATCCTTCACTTAATTTGATCCGACGGTCATGAAGAGTCTCGAAGCAGATCCACGATCAAAGATTTTGATCCTGATCATGTTTTTGTACTGTGCTTTCCCTTCTGAGCTTTGATCTCTGCATATTGTTCTCTTCTCCTCCTGAGCTTATGTTTTTCCTGTTTTCCATCATCGTTGTTGTTCTTTCCATCAAGGACAAGCACATGCTTCTTGTAAAACATGCCAACAATCTCCCCCTTTGGCATTGATGGCAACCATGAAAGGCTGCACTATTCTACTTAGACCTCCAACTATAGCATACAGACAACACCTTTTTTTCCCCCTTTGACATCAATGTCAAAGAAAATAGAGAGTGACTTTGTGCTCCCCCTGATCAGATATACTAGGATCACTCTCCCCCTAATCAGATAGACTATTTATCTTGATAATGGGGTCACGCCCAAATTCTAGCGTAGATACTCAAACTGAGCTTTTGCAAGCGGTTTATTGAAGATATCAACAATATGATCTTTGGATGGAATATTATGCAAAGAAACAACAGTTTTGGTCACTTGTTCCCTCAAGAAGTGATACTTGATGGGTATATGCTTGGTCTTGGAGTGAAATACAAGATTCTTTGACACACTAATTGCACTAGTATTATCATAATGAATTGGGATTCGTGCAGTATATTTTACCTCCAAGTCTGCAAGTGTTTGAATCATCCACAATACTTGGGTACAACAAGTGGAAGCTACAATGTATTCAGCTTCTGTAGTTGATAAGGAAATGGAACCTTGCTTCTTTCTCAACCATGCTACAAGAGAATCTCCTAAGAAGAATGCACCTCCACTCGTGATTTTCCTTTCATCTACACAATTAGCCCAATCAAAATCTGAATAGACTGATAGTTGAGAATCTGATTCCTAGGATACCATAGGACATAGTTCATTGTTCCTTTCAAGTATTTGAATATTCTTTTGACATCTAACAAATGACTCTGTTTATGTGCAGCCTGATAACTTTCTACCATTCCAACAACATGCATTATGTCTGAACGAGATGTTGTGATGTACAATAGGCTACCTATCATAGACCTATATGAACTCTGATCAACATCAGGTGAGTCATCATCCTTGCTTAGCTTGCATCCAGTGACCATAGGTGTGCTCATAGGTGTAGAATCTTCCATTTGAAACCTTTTCAACATTTCTCTCAGATATTTCTCCTGAGAAATAAATATTCCTTCAGACCTCTAAGTAATTTGCAGACCAAGAAAAAATGATAGTTCCCCTATCATAGACATTTCAAATTCAGGCTGCATGGCAGAAGCAAACCATTGTACCAATGAAGCATTATTGCTTCCGAAGATGATGTCATCTACATAGAACAATACAATGAGCAAATAATTACCCCCTTTTTGATATATATATATTGTTGTCAACTATTCCTCTCCTGAACCCTTTGTCTTGAAGATACTTATCCAGTCTGTAATACCAGGCACGAGGAGCTTGTTTCAACCCATATAAGGCTTTCTTCATCTTGCAGACAAAGTCAGGATTATCTGACAATTGGAAAACCTCTAGTTGTTCCATATAGACTTCTTCTTTTAGATTTCCATTTAGAAAATGTGACTTGACATCCATTTGATAGAATTTAAACTGTTTATGAAAAGCATAGGCAAGAAACATTCTAATAGCTTCTAATCTTGCTACAGGCGCAAATGTTTCATCAAAATCCAGTCCTTCTATTTGAGCATATCTTTTTCAGACCAATCTAGCCTTATTTCTTACAATATTTCCTTTCTCGTTCATCTTATTTTTGTAGACCCATTTGGATCCTATTACATTTTTATTTGTTGGCCTAGGAACGAGTTCCCAAGTGATATTCTTTTCAATCTGGTCCAATTCCTCATTCATTGATTTTAACCAATTTACGTCTTTATTGGATTCATTAAACTTCTTGGGTTCCACCATGGATATGAAGGCTATATGTGATTGCTCAATGTCTTTGATTATCCTTCTCCTGGTTTGTACACCTTTGTCTTTCTCACCAATTATCTGACTTTCATGATGATTCTTTTGAGTAATTCTGGAGGAAGGATTTGATGCTAATTGTTGTCCTAATGCTTCTTGTCTGGGTGTCTCTTCTCCACCTGATTCATCATATTCTCGTGACTCTGAGATTTTTTGTTCTTCATTTTCATTATTCTCATCATCTTTTTCATCTGGCTTAGTGCTTATTCTTTGTTGATCTTTTACAGGAGCTTCTTCATCAATTTGAACATCAATACAGTCTACTAATTTATGCATTATTTTGTTAAATCATATGTATCCTTTACTGTTCGTTGAATATCCTAAGAAGATACCTTCATCAGATCTACTATCAAATTTTCCTAGATGATCATCATTATTCTTGATGTAGCATTTACTTCCAAAAACTTTGAAGTGCTTGATTGATGCAGGTCGACCAAACCACAACTCATATAGAGTTTTATCACTCTTCGGCCTTAGATGTGCTTTGTTTAAAATATGAACAGCCGTGTGAACAACCTCCACCTAGAAGGTTTTTGAAATGCCCCTTTCACTCATCATAGCCCTTGCCATATACTGAACTGATCTATTTTGGCATTCTAGAACTCCATTTTGTTGAGGAGTACCTGGAGCAATATATTCTCTTTTAATTCCATGTCTATCAAAAAATTCTTTAAAATCTCTTGACATAAATTATCCTCCCCTATCTGAGCAAATTGCCTTTAACTTCCTTCCTGTCTGATTCTCAGCTAACGCCTTAAACTTTTTGAATTTCTCAAATGCATCAGATTTTTCTCTCAGAAAGGAAACCCACGTAAGTCTGGAGAAGTCATCAATGACTAACATAAAGTAATGTTCTGCTCCAGTTTCTTCCTTTCACGATGGTCCACACAGATCCATATGAACAATTTGAAGTGATTTCTTTGAAGATGTGAAACTCTTCGATTTGAATTGAGCACGAGTCAGCTTCCCCATTTGACAGGATTCACATACAGAGTTATTAGGCTTAGATATTCTTGGAAGGTCTTTCACAACACCTTCATTATTCAGTTTGACAATATGATCAAAATTCAGGTGTCCAAGCCTTCTATGCCATAACCAACTTTCATCAAATTTGTTTAAATGACATTTCTCCTTATCTTCCTTCAGAACATATACATTGTTTTCAGTTCTAACTCCTTGTGCAATCAACTCTCCTGTGTTTACTGTCTTTATTTTACAATTTTTGGTAGTGAAAGTAACTTCACATCCTCTGTCACATATCTGATTGACACTAAGAAGATTATTCTTTAAACCATCAACAAATAATACATCTTGAGCTTTGCTTCTTCCATTACTTAAACTTACTAGACCTTTACCTCTGATCTTTCCTAGAGCATCATTTCCAAAGGTCACACTCCCTGATTTATTTTATTTGAGTAATAGTAACTTGGTTTTTTCATTTGTCATATGACTGGAGCATCCGATGTCAATATACCAGGGGTCTTTTTGTCTTTGAGATGACAACACTAATCCACACTTGTTATTTTCATTCTTCTTCCAAACCTTGACATTTTCAGCTCTGTGATTTGAATCTGGCTTATAGTTCTTTAAGCGACAATTTGCAACTTTATGTCCATAACTATGGCAGATGCAACATTCGGGTTCATTGAATAAAGGACCATAACGATTGTTATGTTTAATCTGCATCCTTTTCCCATAAATCACATGATTTGTAGTCTGTGGTTGTTTGTTACTCGGTTGTCTCATTCTTTGTTGTGGCAGATATTTATTCCTTGGTTGTCTTGATTCCTCATGTCTAAATCTTAAAGAACAATTTACAGCTTTCTGGCCAAAGTTAGAGCAGTAAAAACAATATCCATAGAAAAAAAAATTGTACCTGGAAAATGGTTGTCTTCTTTGAGAAGGTCAATTTCTTCCATGCTGATGATTTCCTTGAGCAGAGGGTGTATTATTTCTTTGTTCTACAGAGTCAGTTCTGATAGCTTTTCCTTCACTCCTCCTTGGCGGTTGATTCTCTTCCTTTGTTTCTGCGGGTTTGTTGTTGTCAATGGTTGTAGATTTGACAAACTTGATGGATTATTTGTTGCTTGGTTGACCATTTCTTTATCCCTCTTCATAACCCAAACTAGTTTTCAACTTCAAATTCCTTTGTTGATTCAAAATGGAGGCTAATCCTTTTGAGGCTTTAATACTTGTCATATTTTGATGATATAAGGCCTGAAATTTCTCTAGATCTTTTCTGACAGTCACTACTTCAGCTTCCAATTTTTCACCTTTTGTTTCGGCTTCCTTCAATTGTTGTTTGAGTATGTCTTCAATATTCTTAGCTTCTTCTAACTTAACCTTCAACAAAGAAATTTCTTCAGTTGGTTCATTACATGTTTTCTCATACCTGAGCAATAATTGTTTTTGTTTTCTTTTCTTTTCTCTGAGTCTATCAATCTCTTCCATGGCACTGACAAGTTATCCTTCAAGATCTACTACTGCTTCACAATCAGTGAACTCACTTCCTGTATCTTTAGTGTTTAGATCTTCTAAATCTATTAGCATGATATCATTGAGTCATATGTTAAAATTATTTTAAAACACAAAGGATTTTCTTCTTAAAATTATTCTCTTTATAGGCCTTCTTGTGTTTTTTCTTCTCTTCATCATCATATGTCTGATCCTTTATTTTGTGAGGACACTTAGATGAAAAATGACCTATATTACCATAGTTGAAACATTTTAAGGGTAGTTTACCTTTGTATTTGCCTGATCCTTTCTTCAGTCTTCTCACAAATTTTTCTTCAATCTCATATATATCAAAAACTGTGTTTTTCTCTACTTTAAAAGATGCCTCTCTTGTAGTGGATTTACCTTTGGTGATTCTCATTTCATAAGTAGTTAGGGTTCCAAGAACTTGATCTAGTGTCAATGTTTTGAGATCAACTATTTCCTCTATAGCAGAGACCTTTGAGTTAAATCTATCAGGAAGAGATCTTAAAATTTTCTGGACTAGAAAAGATTCATTTATCGTTTCACCTAGGCCTTTCATAGTGTTGACAAGTTCTTCTATATGTAAGAAGTACTTATTGATAGTTTCATCTTCATCCATATTTAACTGCTCAAATTTCAGTCTGTGAGTCTGAAGTTTTTCATCTTTCACCTTTCCATTACCTTCATAACTACTTATCGTCTTGTCCCACATAACTTTTGTTGAATCACAGTGCATGACTTTGACGAAATCGACTTCAGAAAGTCCACTAAGGATGGCATTCATTTCTTTTTCATTAAATCTAAACTCCAACTTATCATCTTTTGAGGCCAAGACTACATGCTTCACATATCCCGTTTCAACGACATCCCAAACATCAACACCCAGAGACATTAAATGTGTTCTCATCGTTATTTTCCAGAAGGCAAAGTTTGTTCCATCAAACAGAGGGGGTCTATTAGTTGAACTTCCATCATGACTAGTCATGTTCAAGTTTATGGATCTACCTTTGATCAAAGGCACTGGCTCTGATACCAATTGTTGAAAATATAACTGAGAGGGAGGGGGGGTGAGTCAGTGATGTAAATAAGCTTGAAACTTTTCTTGTTATTTTTTATTCCTTCTAGATTATTATTTAATGTGTTGTTGATAACTTAACATGCATAGATATACAATATTTGATCAATCACAAAGAATACACAGGGACACTGATTTTCATGAGGAAACCCATAAAGGGTGAAAACCTCTTCTTCTTCTTAGGATGTCAATTAAGCTCCAACTTTCATGTACATCACAATCTTTGAGCTCCAACTCAAATATGAGGCTACAACCTCTGATAGAAAGCTACAACTTGCAGAGAGCACCAACTCTCATATTTCTCTAGCACCAACTATATGGAAGCACCAACTCCTAGGTTTCTCTAGCACCCACTAGATGGAAGCACCAAATCCTAGAATATCTTCTAGCACCAACTAGAATTTAGAGGAATGCAATCCTCCCTAGCACCAGCCTACCACCCTGATTGAAACTTATAAAACTTACTTACTTGCTCTGTCTCTAATATGGTCTGTTACAGCTCCATGTCTCCTCAACCTTCTTCATCTTCTATATTGTGTTCCACTTCTACCTCTTTCTGCTTCTATGCTCTTCTCTTTTTCCTCCTGCATACTGCCCCTCTGTTCAGTTTTTCTTTTGCATTTTATGCTCTATGCATACACTACATCCCTTTAGGTTGCACCTCTTCTCTGCTCCTTTTATGTTGCTTACTACCACCTTCTACGCTCATGCATCAGTTCCCGAAAAGAACATTCTCTGCATGTCTTTATCACACCAAGTCCTATGCCAAATCATCCTCGAAACTCTTCGTCACCAAAGCTTCGTGCTGCATCTCAATTCTATATATCCTCTTCTACGTTTTGCATGTCACATTTCTCCCAGTTCTCTCCTAGGTCCTCATCTCAACTCTGTCACTTTACTGGTGGTTACTCATTGTCTATTCATCATTAGTGCCCATTATCCTGAGATTCCTTTTCTTCACTAGCAGTTACAGTCAGTCATTTTATTCATTGTAGGTAAATCAGTCCTAAGCCCCTTCCTTTACGTGACCACTGGCGGTGACCACACGCCTATTCAAAAAACACTTCGCGATCTCGATCTAGCGAGTGCTAGATCCTTCTTTCGATATTACCTTGGGCGATGATCTCACATAACCACATGATTGTGGGCACAACCAAAGGTGGTTTGAAATAAAACTGCGTTTTTCCCTGCAATTTACCTCGAGCCTCCATGTGTCCTTTCTCCAAAACCGTGGTTTTAATTGCAGTCTGCCTTCAACATTTTAAAGTTCATGCACCTTCAATCCCCGCAATGCAATGAGACTGTCAATCTCACAATATTGACGGTGCTCCTAAATCTGACGGTTCAGATCTATCCTTTCAAGTTCTACGGATTAGATCTAACCTCCCTAAAAAAATGGTTGTGATTTATTTCATGATCCCGGCTTCAAGAGTTTCAAATCTCAAACCCTGCTTTCCTCTGTATGCTAATATTTCGGAGTTGATGATCTGCAGACACCTGTCCTGCTTAATCCAATGACTATCCTCTGCTCTGGGGCTTCGGCTATTCTACTTACGCTATATTTCCACTATATTTTGATCATCGGTTGAGAATGCACCCGAAGTGATCTTCAGATTGGACGACTCGTGTCCACTTCATAACTTTGGCATTCAGGACTTTAGGACTCTATCTTTCATGACTTCGGCCCTTCAACCCTTCGGCACTTTGTCCCTTCATGAATTTTGTCCTTCGTCACTTCGGCTCTTCACGACTTCGGCCCTTCGACACTTCGTCCCTTCATGACTTCAGCCCTTCGCGACTTCGGTCCTTTGGGACTTCAACTCTTCACGACTTCGGCACTTCGGTCGTTCGCAACTTCGGCCTTTGGAACTTTGGAACTCTATCCTTCGTGACTTTGACCTTCGGGACTTCAGATCTTTGGGCATCTGCTAGTGGTAAAACTCTCGAAGTAATACTCCCAGAGTGACGTAAAATTACACAGGTCACCTGTTGACTTGGTACGGGTCGAGTGGTTGCCACGTGTCACTCACTAACGTGGTCTACCACATGTCCTTGCTGAGGTGTTCTGCTGACATGGTTACTTGATGTGACATATATTCATCTCCTTGATCTAACGGTCAGAATATTATTCTCCAGATCCAATGGTCCTTATTCATTTCGGACGATCTGACGCTTGAGATCTTTTTCAGATGATCTGGAGGTTGAGAATTTGTTTCAGCTCTCCGAGCTTCGGGTATTTCAAATCTCAAACTGAAACTCTCAAAGTGATTTCTCCGTAGCTCATGATCCGTCGCCACATATCCCTCTGGATCTGACGGTTGAAAATTATTCCAGCTCTCTGACTCTCTGGACTTCGGGATTTTCAAATCTCAAATTGAAAAATCTTGAAGTGAGATTTTTCCAGAGCGTAACCTCCTCACTTCTTTAGACCCAAAATGAATGATGTTCGTTTGATCAATATCTTATATCAATGACTCAATATGTATGCGATGCAATTTTTCCTTGGATTAAATCCAATGACTCTCCATCTTTTCTTATCCTATCCTTCCACTTAATTTGATCTGACGACTGACGGATATTCGGATAATCAAATTCTCAAACCTTGTGCCCCGTTTATCCTATCCTTCACTTAATTTGATTCGACGGTCGTGAAGACTCTCGAAGAAAACCCACGATCAAGGATTTTGATCCTGATCACATTTCTGTACTGTGCTTTCCCTTCTGAGCTTTGATCTCTGCATAATGTTCGCTTCTCCTCATGAGCTTATGATTTTCCTATTTGTCATCATCGTTGTTGTTCTTTCCATCAATGACAAGCACACGCTTCCTGTAAAACATGCCAACATCCACAATGGTTGGCTTCTCCATTTTATTATTCGAGCATTCATTACAAAATATGTGCATTGCGCTCATACATTATGATTTTGATGGACCCAAAATGCCATAGCCTCTCTCTTAGTCTCTTAATTTCACTACCATACTACAGTCTGTCACAACATACATTCACTTAGCTCTCAAATTCACTACCAAAACATGCTCTCTAAATACATACTCATCACACCCCCTAACCCGAAAACCATTTACATATTTATACTTTTACATTAGGTCTTAGATCATTACAATGTGTACAAAAATTCCTAACTACTTCTAACTAACTTCCACCTTTTGCACACATTGACTCCTGAAAAATGTGCCAACTACTTTCCTTTCTTCCATGCATGTTACTCCTTTGCTGACTTGTCATGCGGTTTTCTCTTGTGTGATTCCAAAAATTGGTCCCAAGATTTCCTGCTCCAACACTATGCCATGCCTTGCCTTGTCTTTCCTTTCCTTTCCTTTCCATGCCATGCCTTTCCTTTCCTTGACATGCCATGCCTTGCCTTGCCATTCCATGTCATGCCAAGCCATGTCTTTCCTTTCCATGTCATGCCTTTCCTTGCCACAATAATTCATGTTCCCATAATACTTCTTGTTACCATACCTGTTAATATAGTTGAGTATGTCTGAGATCCTAAATTAGGATTTGGAGGTACCTTCTCCCCTTCTCTTGGTGGCCTTTGTTCATTGCAGACGTTGAATCTTTGTGGCAATAAATTTACAGGAGTAATTCCACCTGAACTTGGGCATTACTTAAAGTGTTGATATTAATTAACATCATCTTTAATATATTGCTTGAAGGATCTATTATGAAATCATTGGCTAATTGCACAGGCCATCGATGGATCGACCTTTCATCTAAATCCTTGAATGGGACCATGCCAATATATTTTGTTCATCTCATCAAGTTGGAACATCTCAACTTCAAAGAAAATTATATGAGTGGAAGTATTCCAACTTCATTTTCTGATTGCACGGGCCTTCGATGGATCGAACTTTCATCTAACTCTTGGAATGGGACCATGCCATTAGAGTTTGGTCGTCTAGTCAAGTTGGAGAATCTTGACTTTAGCATGATGGGTGTTTACAAGAATGGTGGTTTGAGTGGAAGTATTCCAACTTTTCTGAGCAACTACACATCACTCAAAGATTTGTGGCTTGCAGTGAACTCATTAAGTGGTCACATCCCTCTAGTGATGGGAAATTATAATCAATTGTCATCTATCGAATTTAGTGGCAGCCACCTGAGCGGAAGACTTCCATCTTTTGGAAATTACACCCAACCGGTCTACATCGAATTTACTGGTAACCTCTTGATTGGAAGAATTCCAATTGAATTGGGGTTGCTACACAAACTAGAGAACATGAAGCTAAGTTATAACAACATCAGTGGAAGAATTCCATTTGATTTGGGGTTGCTACATAAGCTATAGACCCTACATCTAAGTTCTAACAAATTGGAGAACATTATTCCTCTAGTTCTAGGAAATTGCTCGTCCCTCAAGTATTAATTTTTGGGGGACAATCGTTTTTCAGGTAGTGTACCACCTCAGTTGGGAAATTTAAAAGAGCTTACTGACCTCTTAATTAATGGCCTATGTATATGTGTGTATGGGTTTTCTCATTATGATGGTTGTGACGCTAGTGATATTGATATTTTAGGCTATTCCCCGGGCACTATTTCAAACTCTATCCCTTTTGAACTAGGAAATTGCAGTAATCTCTCCTTTCTAGATCTTGGTTGAAATAAGATCGCAGGGAGTATAACTAAAACCATTATAAGATTGAGAAATCTTACACTCCTTTCGTTTAAAGGAAACAAGATCACGGCTAGCATTCCTGAAGAAATAAGAAAGCTCCAATCCCTTGAATGCTTGTATTTAAATTCAAACAAATTAACTAGACATATTCCACATGGCATAGGTCACTTAAAGTTTCTCCATCGACTGGATTTGAGTAGTAACAACCTAAATGGACCCATTCCTAAAGCCATACAAAAGCCCAAAAGTCTAGATATTTTGGTTTTATAAGAAAACAACCTCAATGAGCACATTCTTAAAGCCATAGGAAACCTCAAGGCTCTCCAATACATGTAGATATTTAGTAACAATATTTCTCACAGTATTCCTAAAGTTATCAAAAATCTCGAGGCTCTTAGATTCCTAGATATATCTCATAACAATATTTTAGGAACTATTCCTGACAATATTACTGGTATGGTTTCACTTCATAGTTTAGTTTTATCAGAAAACTCACTTAGTGAAAATCTGGGCAACATAGTGTTTCCACATCCTAACTTTCCAAGTTATTTGTTTCACTTTTCAACTCACTTTAACTATTTATTTGGGACACTTCCATCATCTTTGACCACATATGAATTGTTGGATGTAAGGAAAAATTGATTAGAAGGTGAGCTCCCTAGGCACCTTTCAAATTTTCAATACTTAAGAGTGCTAAGTATTAGTTATAATAATTTCCATAGTAGTATTTCTCAATCGATCACAAATCTCGCCCAGTTGCAGGTGTTGGATTTATCCAACAATCAATTTAGTGGAAGAATACCATCTAATCTTGAGAGACTCCGGGGATTTACAATCAAAGCATATTCATATTTTAATGATCAGATTGAAGTACCATTTTCCATTATCATTAAAAGAACTGAGTATACTCTCACATATGTGCTTGCAACAAACACATTGACTTGTCAAGCAATAATTTTACAGGAGAAATCCCTGCAAGCATAGGGAATCTAAGCAGTCTACGATTGTTGAATTTAACTGGGAACCAATTGGAAGGGAATATACCTGCATCAGTTAGTGAGATATCTACTATGGAACAGTTGGACTTGGCCAAAAATAATTTGGTTGGAGAGATTCCTCAGGAGCTCTCTAAAATGTCAATGTTGGTTGTTTTTGGTGTTTCATTTAATAACTTATGTGGCCCAATCCCAATAGGGATGCAATTTTCTATTTTCAATGTAGCATCATTTCAAAAGAATAAGTGCTCACAGGGGTGTTCTTTAAATCCATGCAATGAAAAGAAAACATCAATGGGAGAAGGCAATAGCGGTAAGAGTAATAATATCAAGGTGGGATGGCTAATTCATTTGAATGAAAAAATGTCATTATTAACAATAGGTATGGGAGTTGGGATTGGATTTGGGGGAGTGGTTGCTATGTTCATATTTTGGGAAAGAGCTAGACATTGGGTGTTGGGTGTACCCCACAACATATCACAAGCTTTCTATGGAGAATATTGATTCCCTACATAAGAAGAATGTAAATATGTTTTGTTTTGTATTTGACTATTTCAAAATAATGGTAAATAAAATAATTTGCAACATATGTAAAATAATGAGAGAGATCGTTTTTTTCTTGTGTATGAACCAGTTGGGTGAATTAGTAACTAGGCAGCATCGCACTCGCTTGACATAGGGTCAAATCCTCCAAGCTACCACTATAACCCTCAAAATTTTCATGAAATGACCATCATTATGCATCAAATATTATCTAAGATTTGAAAAACTAACTCTTACAAGCATAAAAAAGAACATTATTATCATAAAAAAAAATATGAATATAATCATTAAAATCATAATAACATTTCATTATTTTTCTAAATAAAAATCCAAAAAAAAATAAATATAAAAATTAAAATTTATAACAATATTTCATTTCATTGTTCATATAAATTAAGAATGTATCTTAAAATAAGCATAAATGTCATTGTAATGTAATATTTATCTAGTATTACTTCACAAGTTATTTATGCATTAGTACATTCATAAGTTATCATTGGCTTAATTTTCTTAGTTATCTAAGCGGGTGCAATTTTATAATTTATGTTATTTAGATTCAATTTTTAAATTTATTTAATAACGTTTGACCAAGTTACATTTATGTTAATTCCATTCTAAAATTTATATACTTTTGATATTTATAATTTAGTAAAGTGTTACTCGTACTTTGAATTAAGTAGATGAAGTTATAAAAGTTAATTTGTTTTAGATGTATAAAGCTACAAGTTTATATTTTAATATAATTTCTTTTAACATTAGTTTTATAAGTTTTTATATAACTAATAAGTTCGTATATAAATTGCGTGTACATGTTTTTTATTTATTTAAATTAGATGAAACATTTTTTTATTATATTAAATAAGTGAAGTGTATTTCACAATTTAATATAAAAGAATGTATGAAATTCAATATGAGGAAAATGTCTCATTCATGTATAAATCAACTCATTATAATATTTAAAAATAATTAAAAATAGTTGCAATTCAACATAAATGAGTAATTGTATTTAATTTAATATCAAAAATTCAAAATATAATGTAAATAAGAAAATTAAGAAATAATATATATATATATATATATATCCATTTTAATTGGAAATGTTTTAAGCACCAAGAGGATCTAAATCTCAATTTTTTTATTTATTTATCTGGATATCTAATGAATTTGGAGTTAAAAGAAATCTACATTAATTTACTTTTCAATGATAATAGATTAAATTAAAATATAATATTCTTTCCTCATTAAACATATAACAAAAGGTTATGCATTCCAAATGCAAAGACGATATTTCAAATTCTAATTTTTTACACCTTTGTCAATTAAATGTAAATCTTATAATTGGTTAAAAAGGTCACCAAAACCAAACATTCATAACATTATAAATTCATGAACTAAACACACATCCTCTAAAAAATTGTAAACTATAACTAATAACAAAATATATTCTTAAAAAAATTACAAACAATAACTAATAGCACAAGGCAATAAAGAGAATTATGAAAATAACTAGTAGCAAACCAACATATTATACATAATATAGAGAATCCTAACACATTTAAATATCGTTAATTGGTATCATAGTTGATAACTCTTCGTTAATTGGTATCATAGTTATAACTCTTCCATCTACTTAATAATAACTTAGAGGATGTTAAGATTAAGAATATGGTAGAGAGTGGATAGAGAACTATGCTAAGTTTAATTGTATAATGTTGAACATATGTTTAAAATAGGTAGATTTTTCTTCATAAGAGATCAAAAATAGGTTGGGTTTAAAACATGTTTTGATTCTAAACTTTCATACTACCATTTTATATAAAAAAATTATTATTGAAAAAAAACAAATAGAAAATAATTCAAACTCTATAATAATAATAATACTCAACATTGTTATAATATAACAATGTAAAACATGATTTAAGATGTAATTTCAAAAATAAAGGAATAACATATATTTACATAAAATTTGCATTTGTGACTTTGATGGTTTTTAAGGTATATGATCTAAACATATGTCATAATAAAAAGTGATAGATTGTGAGATTTTAGAATTATAGCAAGCATGCAAATAAAGTTAATCATTATATAGCCAAAGGAGTTATTTCTATCAGTTATCATCAATGATGCTAAACATTTGGCTAGTTCAATATTAGTATGTAAGGAACACTAATATATGCAAGCAAGTTTATTAGGGATGTCATTCACAAAATTGGGGAAGCATCCCTAAGATTTTTCCACAAGGTTTTCCTTGGAAAAAATAGTATTATAAAATAATATTTGGCATACAATATAGTGAATTACATTTTTTAACCCAATATATCTGACCAATAGGAAATATGTCATGACCACTTCCCATTAAAACACCTTAGAGTCTAGATAGTACATTATAAAGTACCTCATTCACTCATCTATAAAAGTAAAACTTCAATTTGTTATCATGTTAATTAAATTCAAGAAAGAAATAAAATGTTCTAAACTTACATTAGTACTGTATTTATTCTTGCAGGTAATCGAAAGATGGATGAAGTTATAAGGATGAGATCATATGAGTTAGCATCAAAAGGTCGAGTTTCAGGATCCTCTGTGGAACTCATAGTCAAATTTTCCTAAGGCAGAATTAAGGAAAAGAAAGGAGATCCATGCCCTTGTGCGTGTAAGGCCGAAACTAATCCCTCGAGGCTTGTCGCAGTCTAAAAGGGGCTTGTCGCAGTCCAAAAGGAGCTTGGTGCAGGCCAAAAGGGTTTTTCGCACCCGAAAAGGTGCTAAGTCTATAGCACAAGGGATTATCACAAGACCATGGCCTAAGTGCGTATAATTAGCAATTCTTTAGACCTCAAAATATCGATGGCTCAAATCTTATCGTGTGCCCATTTCCAAGATCGAAAATCAAGATACGGTTTCGAAGTCCCCTCTTCAGAGTCACATTCATATCCAAGCCTCAAGCACCTCAAAGAGGCTCCATCGATGGACGGTCGAGATTTAAGTAAGTGCACCCCCAATTGATGGTCTAGATCTGCTCCAAGACACCAAAGCCTCCCAGCCAGGTGTTACATTAGCCAACCAACAGGGTGTTGTCAGGGCCAATCCAGAGCTTCTATGTGGACATGAGAAACCTGCCACATGTATAGGTAAAAATGCCAAATCTGGGTGACATGTGTCATGTCACATCTACCACGTCAGTTCCATCATGGGCCAGTAGAAATTTTCCATGTGTCCAGGATGACGTCAGCATGATGAGTTTTTCCTTAGCCAAATTGTATTTTTTACTTCGGTTAGATCGACGGCTCTCATTCATTTTGAACCTTCATATGCGGCTTCATATCGACGATCCATATTTATTTCACAGTGCTATTTTCAAAGTATCGTTTGAAGCAGATTCTGCAGCACTCAGAAGAGGCTCCTCTGACGGACGATCTAGATCCATTTGAACCTCATTCAAGTGCAACCTTGATCAACGGTTCATATCCACCTGCAAATAGTTGAGCCTCTCGGTCAAGTGTCAGGATAGCATGCAAGTGAAACACTGTCAGAGCCCATTTGGAGCTGCCACATGGACATATGGAACCCACTAGACACACAAGTAAATGTCTCAAAATTGGGTGACATGTGTCCCACTTGTCGTTAACATCACGCCAGCGCAAACCAATGAGGAGGTACCACGTGTCTAGGGTGATGTCAGCATGACGATTTTATTCCTTAGTTGATTTTGGGTTCTTGTTTGAGGAAAATCAATGACTCTCATGCGTCATTGGACTTACCTGCACAACTTCAGATCAACGATGGATATTTACTCTCATAGTTCTCTTTTCAAAGTCATTTTGGAGGAGCAGCCTCAACCACTCCGATATACACCTGCGATGGATGATCCAGATTTGTTCAGAGTTTTTTCGAGTGGGACCGATCAATGGTATATATTTTCCCTTATAGATCCAAAACTCTCAGCCAGGTGTCATGTCAACCTGCCAACATATGCCCGTCAGACCCAACTAGAGGTTGCCACATGGACAGTGTCACACACCCACTACGACAACTAAGATTTTTCTCCTTTTTCTTTTTTTTTCTCCTTTTTCTCGAGGAACAAAATCCCCAAATTTCTATGGGGCCTAGCACAGACTCTCCCTTCCCTTATGCTCCCCCATGTGATCATTGGCTATGACCATAGGCCTTACCAAAAAGGCGCTTCTAGCTTTTGCGATTCGGGGAATCGTGATGCAAGCGTTCCTCCTTTCCCTTTAAAATCCCCTGAACTCGAAAGCCCGGTATCATCCAGATCTATGGTCCAGATCGTCGACTTGGTCAACGGCCCGGATTAAATCTCGATACTCTACGTTTTGGGATTTCTAGCGAGGTATTCACTCCTATTCCTCTGATTTCCAAAACCTCGGTGACCTTAGATCTTTGCCTCGCGTCCCTACAAATGGCCAGTCCAGATTCTTTCGAGACTCCTCCTCCCTACCACAAGACCCTATCCGATGACCTAGGGCTCATTCATAGAGCACATCAGGATTTCACGACTGGCGAAGATGAGGGATCTTGCCCTTGGGTTTCCCAGGTACCGAAACGTTGAAACACCAAAACCTATTCACGCTAAACCATTTTGGGGTTTCACATATTGGGATTTTGTGACTGGAAAATACAAGGGAACTTGCCCTTGGGTTTCTCAGATGCCGAAACACCAAAACACCAAAACCTATTCACGTTAAACCATACTGAGGTTTTTCATATCGGGATTTTGTGACTGGTGAATACAAGGGAACTTGCCCTTGGGTTTCCTGGGTGCTGAAATGTCAAAACCCCAAAACCTATTCACGCTAGACCATTTCGGGGTTTCACATATCGGGATTTTCGTGACTGGTGAATACAAGGGAACTTGCCCTTGGGTTTCCTGGGTGCCAAAACGCTGAAACACTAAAACCTATTCACGCTAGACCATTTCGGGATTTCACAAATGGAAAATACAAGGGAACTTGCCCTTGGGTTCCCAGGTGCCAAAACGTCAAAACACCAAAACCTATTCACGCTAGACCATTTCAGGTTTCACATATCGAGATTTTCGCCATTGGCGAATACAAGGGAACTTGCCCTTGGGTTTCCCAGGTGCCGAAACGCCGAAACACAAAAACCTGAGAGAACCACTCTCTCTCATACAAGGTTTCCAGACTCAGATCACATGATCCTTCAGCAGGTTCTTGGTTAATTATCCCTAGGCTTGGTGACCAGACTGAAAAGTCTTCCTAAATCACCGAACTATGAACTTCTATGACAGGGGTGAAGTGAACTCGTGGGTTTACTAAAACGATAGTCTTTTTAAGGAACTCACTCTGGCTCTAGAATGTGAGGGAACTTCTTGGAAGGAGGTGCCTTCGGGGAAATCAAACCAGGGCATAGCGTGAGTCAAGTAAATGGGACAAATCTCTAGGGAACAGATTCGTAATCTGAACTTGTTCATTCTATATATAAACCGATTTTGGTCATATAAGTATAAGCATGCATCCATTATTTTCGATCAAAACACTAGGCAAAAACTTCTATACAGAAACCATTTATGAGTGTACAAACATGAGCATGCGTTCTAGGATATTCAATTCAAGATACAAGATATAAACACTTATCATAAAACACTAGGTGTGATGCGACTTCTAAGAGGGGTGCTCGTTTCCACCCAATTGTACGCTCAGTGATTCCAAATGGATTTACCACTAGCCACCATCGAGCTAGACCACGATGCTTGAGGTTCAATTTTCTACTTCTGGCTCAATGGAAGTCAAGGATGAAGGTTACTCTCCTTCTCCTCTATTCAGAACTCCCTGTGTTTCTGGATTTTCTCTAGTTTTTGCCCACGATCCTTATCGTGCACATCCCCCTCTCTTCTCTCTCCCCCTTACGACACTTCCTCTCTTGTCTTTTCTCTGTAAGATTGCTTGTGGTGTGAATTTCCCCGTCTGTGGCCAGGTCTAGGAGCTGTTACGGATGGGAAGTTCACCCCCATCCCCTCATTAACTCTTGAGGAGCCTCCCCACCTACTAATCTGACGAGAAATCCATTCTGGGGTCAAAGAGTTTCTTTGGTCTTTGAGCAAGTAAAACTAGTACGGTACTGGCTCGGTGGAAGTTAACGCAACCATTCCAGGTCCCTTCCACCACCTCTCATTATCCATCATGGTCTCTTTTAAAACATCCCCCTCCCAGCAGCCATGCAACACATATTCATAACATAATTTACATTCATCAACCTTTCAAAAAAAGGTCCGTCAAATCAAACATTCACGTCTTTGAGTTTGCCATAGTTCTTTGCCAATATAGTTATTTTTACAGACTGGGGGAAACAGGGTGTTACAATTCCCTTCCCCTTAAAGGAACATCATCCTTGATGTTCTATCTATCAATATGACATGTATGTACAGATGTAAACAAAATCGAATATGTCTGTTTCATGGCATCTTCCATTTCCCAGGTAGCCTCATCTGGGCCAAAATGTTTCCACTGCACCTTGACCTGTGCAATGGTTCGGTTCCTGAGTGGGGTTTCCTTTCTGTCCAGTATGCATTGAGGTTCTGGTAGGAATTCTCCCTCCAGTTCCACCTAGATCATAGACCATTCAATTATATGATTAGAATCATGTACATATTTGTTCAACAATGAAACATGGAAAACATTATGTGCTTTTACTGTGGGAGGAAGTGCTAGCCTATAGGCTACAGGTCCCCCTCTATCTAGAACTTCAAAGGGTTCGCAATACTGAGGTGCAAACTTGGCACAAGCTCCCATCCTCAGGGAACTCTTCTTGGGCCTAACTCTGAGATATATGTGGTCTCCCGTCTTGAATTCTCTTGGAGTTCTCTTTCGGTCAATGTAACTTTTATGTCTGTTCTGAGCGACCTTCAGATTCTGTTTTATTTGAATCACTTGTTGTTCCATTTATTTCAGTATTTCGGGTCCAATAGTAATTATGTTTATGGGATTACTCCAACTGACTGGAGTGTTGCATGATCTACCATAGAGGACTTCGAAAGGACTCGTCTTCAGGGATTCTTGGTAGCCGTTGTTGTAGGCGAATTCCACCAGTGGCAGGTAATCTTCCCACTTTCTGGGTTGATGCATTAAATGCATTCTTAGCATGTCTTCCAATATTTGGTTCACTCTTTCCGTTTGTCCATCAGTTTGAGGATGATAGGCTATGCTAAATAGTAATTTGGTCTCGAAACCAACCATCAAGGATTTCCAAAAGTTGGAAGTAAAATTCATGTCTCTGTCAGACACGATCTCTTTAGGCATACCATGTAGTCTGAATATCTCCTTCATGAATATGCTGGCGATATCTATTGCCTTGCAAGTCAATTTGACGAGGATAAAATGGGTGGACTTGCTCAATTTATCCACCACTACCATGATGGTGTCATTCTGTTTGGTCGATGTTGGTAATCAGGTGATGAAGTCCATGGAAATGGTTTCCCACTTCCATTCCGGGATTGTTAGAGGTTGTAATAATCCTATTGGGTGCCAGTGTTCTTCTTTAACCTATTAGCATTCTAGGCACTTAGCTAAATAGTTAGCTATGTCTTTCTTTAACCTAGGCCAATAGAATTGTTTCCTAGTGGTCGTGATCATCTTTTGATATCCTAGGTGACCAGTATATGGTCTTTTATGTAGTTCATCCATTATGAACCTCTTCAAGTCATCACAATCTGGAATATACAATTTGTTTATGTAAGTTAGCAGACCTCCATCTATTATCTGGTAGCCTTCATACTTTATTCCTATGGGTTCTTGCTCCAGGTACGAGGTCACGGTCTAGAAGAATGTGTCTGTTTCTTGTGCATTCCTGACTCTTTCTTTGACATTCGTCTCGCAGGTGCTCACCGCTGCCAGGTGAATCATTTTCATACTTATGCTAAGGGCATCGACCACCTTATTTTCCTTTCCTTTAACATGTTTGATTTCAAAATCAAACTCACTAAGGAGGGCCATCCACCTAGCTTGTCTGGCATTGAGCTTTGGTTGGTCAAACAGATATCTCAATCCACAGCGGTCTGTCATAAGTATGAATTTCCTTCCCAGGAGGTAATGTCTCCACATTTTTAAGGCGTGCACTATGGCGACCAACTCTAGATCATGGGTCACATAGTTGACTTCATGCTCATTCAATTTTCGGGATTCATAGAAAACTACATTTCCTCCTTGCATAAGGACTCCTCCGAGCCCTTCCTTATAGGCATCTGTGCACATGAGGAAGTCGTTTTCGGGATCAGCGATCTTCAACACGGGTGCATGGGTCAGAAGGTGTTTCAGGGATTGAAATATTTCTTCACATTCTTGTGTCCACATGAATTTATCTCCCTTCTTCTGGAGGGCAGTGATTGGACAACCAATCTTGGAGAATCCTTTTATAAATCTCCTATAGTATCCTGCTACGCCCATAAAGGATTTGATATCTGAAAAATCCTTTAGGGTAGGCCATTCCATGATAGACCTGATCTTGTCAGGATCTACTGCTACTCCCTCTTCAGATATGGCATGGCCCAAGTAATGTATTTGCTTCTAGAAAAAGTCGTACTTGCTAAATTTGGCATAGAGCTGATGTTCTCTTAGCACTTGAAGCACAAGTATAAGATGTTCCTCATTTTCCTCTCTATTCTTGGACTAAATTAATATATCGTCAATAAAAACCAGTACAAATTTGTCTAGGAATTTGCTGAGCACACTGTTCATCAAGCACATAAAAGTGGCAGGGGAATTGGTCAATCCAAATGGTACTACCACAAACTCATAGTGACCATATCTCGTCCTAAAGGCAGTTTTGTGGATGTAATCGCCCTTGATTCGGACTTGATGGTATCTAGATCTCAAGTCAATCTTTGAGAATATGGAAGCACCTTCCAATTGATCGAAAAGGTCATCAATCCTGGGTAAGGGGTACTTGTTCTTTATGGTTACCTTATTGAGTTGTCTATAATCTATGCACAGTCAGAGGGTACTTTCCTTCTTTTTCACAAACATGACTGGTGCTCCCCATGTAGACACGCTGGGTCGGATATAGCCTCTGTCCATCATTTCTTTTAATTGTAATTTAAGCTCAACTAGCTTGGGTGTTCTCATCCTGTAGGGTGTCCTAGACACTCGCACCACTCCCGGTGCAAGTTCTATTGAGAAGCCAATGTCCCTTCTCGAAGGTAAACCCGATACCTCTTCTGGAAATACATCTCTATATTCTCTTAGTGTGGGGTGGTCTTCGAGGCTTGGTTTGTCATCTTCAACTGATTCCAACACCTGTATCGCATATAGTGGACAT
>JZKD02S2283973.1:324595-338917 GCA_000966675.3 Picea glauca | reverse complement strand
AATCCTTCAATGAACCATGAAAGTCTTCGAACAAGAAATGAAAATGTGATAGATTTCATAAAGAGATCTAAAGATAAAATGGTCTTTTGATTCCTAAGGAACATGCTTGTTGATCCTAACTCAAACATCAATTATCATATGATGAATACCATTTTCTAAAGTATATGTTCACTACATATGTCAAATATTGGGACCAACATAAAAGGGGTAGAAATAATGAGTAGAAAGAATGTCAAGATAAAAATGGTACTTACTATATTTGGTGAAAATAGGGGGTCATTCTATTTGGAAAGATGTACTATTGGCTGGGACTATCAATAATAAAATTTTAGGAGGTGGAAATTAAATTAGGGGTATTCTTTAATATCACATGAATGCAAGTGATATGCAGTAAGTTTACTACCGCGAACCCCTTGCGGGATAAATTTATGTTGTTTTTTAAGGTTTCCTTGTATATAGTTAATGGTTAAGAACATGTGTTTCCTCCTAAGAGGTCATAGGTTCAAATCCAGAGGGGGATATGGTGTGTATACCTCCATAGACTTTAGTAGTCAAATCGTTACACGGATGGGGTCCCTTGTCCCACAAACAAGAGGGTCTCATACACCAATTTGGTGTCTGGCTTGGTTGTGACCTTAAAATTAGATTATTATCATTATATATTGTTCCAACAAAGGTGCACTATACATGTATAACAAATCCATAATAAACATGTATAACATATCCACATTAATCACTAGATGTAAACACTGTAATTTAACCATGTAAGGTAGTATATTTATCTCAAACATATTATTGACAACTTGCTTGAAGATATTATAAGGTCCATATCAAAGAGGCACAATCTTGTGATGAGGGCCTTCAAAACCCTCCTTTTAAATGTGAAGCCAAACTCTATCATTGATTTGAAAGTTGGGAGGAACATGATTCTTATCATGTCTAAGATTGTTCTTGGTGTTAGTCTACTTTAAAATATCATGAACTTATCTCCAAATAGAATAAATATATTCCTTTGAAAATTGTCTTCCCTATCAATTTCTTTCTATGCTAATCTAGTATTTACTGAATTTGAGGGCCCTTGACCCATTGGTAATGGTAAAAAGGTTATATACATCAATTAGCATTGTTGGTTGGAATCCCAATAATTAATGACTTATAGATATGTGTTGGGTTCTCAGTATAGTTAGGTTGAATGTAGCATGGGAGTGATGCATTCGATGTGCATGAGTGGGAATTATTATACATGTGCAGGTGTACAATAATCTTATTAAACACTTTTGTATATCCATTCTTTGAGGATTAAATGTTATAAATACGTTAAGTCTGATATCCATAATGCTCTAAATAAATTTACATAATGTGTTGAATATTTTAAAGTCTTGATCATAGATAATAGACTTAGAGAGTCTAGAGAAAACTTGCACATGCACAAAGGATGAGAAACCAATATTTCAAATAGTGTATGTATTACAATATGATGCTAAAATAGTCATCTTAGAAATGCAATCCAATACTATATAAAAAAATGTCATGCTAGCACTTAGTGGCAAGAACTCCTATTATGAATACCATGGAGATTGGATCCCAAGGCATACTAGGAATCAACAAGCATATGTACAACTCCTATTTTCACTTTGGAGGTTTAGTGATGACACATACAATACATAAGAAATAAATTAAATGTGTCATGTCACACCTCAATCATATGTAAAACTCCTATTTTCACTTTGGAGGTTTAGTAATGACACATACAATACATAAAAAAAAATTGCAGTGTACCATGTCACACTAGGTTTAGTGATAACACATACAATACATTAAAAAAAAATGCAATGTGCCATGTCACACGTCAATCATATGTAAAAATCCTATTCACTTTGAAGGTTTAGTGATGACCCATACAATACATAATAAAAAATAAAAATGCAGTGTGCCATGTCACACCTCAAGTTGGATGGAATAAGCATTTATGTAGAATCACTTTGTTCTTTTGGAGATTAAAATGGCATGTTAATTTAGAGAATTATTCATTCGAAACTAGTTGTTAATGAAAATAAATATTTTTAATTAAATTTCAATATCACTTTCTCGAATGCATTTTGAATATTTATGTGCCCCAACGACCATTGTTAATACATGGAATTGTTTATAAAAGTGAATTGACACCACTCAACCAATTTTCTCAATTGTTGTTCCACAAAGAAATTGATAAATATGGTAAAGAACAAGTTTTTTTAATAAAAATATGGTTCGGTTGACCATTTGAACTCACTAAATACATATTTCATTACTTATTTATCCACGACGACTTGGGTCAATACCTCCCACTCAATACACATATTTCTATTTCTTTGTTAACGTCTTTTCCATGTTATTTCTTCACAACTTTATTTGAATAAAGTTTGTAATATCTCATAAGAGAATCAAGCATAATGAGTTACTAATAAGTAAGTGGGTGAGTGCAGTACCAATTCATTATATTGAATTAATAATACAATAAATTAATTAATAAGAAAGTGCACTTGGGGGTGATAACTCTTCACGATCAACAAGGAAGTAATGAACCAATTAGAAAGGAAGTAGGGAGCCAATAAAATAATATTTTATTATCGTTGTTCAATGTTAAGTTTCCAAGCCTCCTGTTACTTTGTCTTATGCATCCATGTGTCTCGAACCCAAAGCCTTCTTATTATTTTTCTTATGTGTCTTTGGGAAAAGGCACATCGAAGGGCACGTGGTTCCAATGCAAACCTGATTCACATGCATGAGGGGAGTTCATGCAAGTGAGTTTTGTGACAACAATCTTAAGGGTGGGAATTGTGTAGAAGGTATGTAACTCGAGCATTCATAGAGAGGCATTAGTAGGCTAGGATGCTAGTATAATAAACTATAGAGGAGAATGTTACCATCCTAGTACATTGTGAGACCATTCACATATGCTAAGATGAGGTCCGTATGTTGTCTTTTAGTGTTGAGATTTCACTATGCCCAGAGGTATGTTGTTTCCATAAATTTGGTTATTATGTCTACATGAGGAGAACCATGATTGTGAGTCTTTGTAATTACTATAGTTGAGAATTCTTGGTTTCTAGCATTGGATATTTCCTTAGCTAACTTGATTGGAGCACTAGAGGGAAGTGGGATAACCTAAGGGATTGTTTAGTAGTGAAGGGGATTCCATTCCTTGTGCTATGCAACACTGAGGGGAAGAGAGATTGGAAAGTGGGATAGCTATAGAATTAATGGGTTGAAGGGTGACTTATAGCTACAAACACTATTATAAACCTAGGCTAAGAGGAAAAATCCTTGGCATTAATAATTGATTGGGTTGAGTGAGGAAATTATAGCCTTGGCCAGTTGTTTCATTCCCTAGCACGAGGGTGGAAACTACTCGAGTTGGTGACTATGGATGGGTAGAAAAATGCTCACATGGAGCTATTTAACCAAGTGATGATGACAGTTAAGCTATAGATTTGTATTTTTTATATTTTAGATTATTAATGCTTGCGGTGAGTGTTATGTTTGATGAATATGTGATCACTTTAGAAGCTACAAGTCTGGAAGTTGATATTGGGGCTTAGGAGTTGATTCAGGAGCATCTAAGGAACGCTCACAGAGGTCCAAGAGGATCTTGACTACTCACAGAGGTCCCAAGGGATCCACATAGGATCAAACTTTGACTGTCTCAAATGTCCAAGAAAATAACATCATTGTGTAAAGCTAGGTGATAGCTTTCCAATGGCACAAATTTCGCCTCAAATGAAGCTCGTATGCAAAAGTTATGGATGGTCAAAGTTTTGGTTAAAAAAGGGAAAAAAGTCAAAGGTCAAGGTGACACGTGTCACCACTGCAAGGGTGACACATGGCACGTCCGTACAGAAAGATGTGGCATAATGTTACAAGTATACGTGGCAGGTTCTTATAGGTATACATGGCAGATTATGTGTTCCAGTCTCTAGTTGACAAGTGGCTCCATTTAAGTGTTGACAAGTGTCATTGGAAAGAGTCAATGAGAGGTCACCACATGGCGACCTCCCATTAGCCCATATGGTTTAAGTCATATAAAATTATAATGTTTCAGGTATACGTCGCAGGTTCTTACAGGTGTAAGTGGTAGATTATGTGTTCTAGTCTCTAGTTGACAAGTGGCTCCATTTAAGTAATAAGTGTTGACAAGTGTCATTGGAAAGAGTCAATGGGAGGCCACCACGTGGCGACCTCCCATTAGCCCATATGGTTCAAGTCATATAAAATTATTATGGAGTCAATAGGGCTCGACCCCATGATCTCCTAGCGCATCAAAGTGGCGGCCTCCCATTAGCCCATATGGTTCAATATAAAATTACAATGTTACAGGTATACGTGGCAGGTTCTTATAGGTATACGTGGCAGATTATGTGTCCCAGTCTCTAGTTGACAAGTGTCAAAGAGTCAATGGGAGGCCGCCACATGATGAACTCCCATTAGCCCATATGGTTCAATTCATATAAAATTATTATGGAAAGAGTCAATGGGAGGCTGCCACGTGGCAACCTCCCATTAGCCCATATGGTTCAAGTCATATAAAATTATTATGGAGTCAATAGCGCTCAACCCCATGACCTCCTAGTGCATCAAAATGACGGCCTCCCATTAGCCCATATGGTTCAAGTCATATAAAATTATGGCGGCCTCCCATTAGCCCATATGGTTCAATTCATATAAAATTGTTATGGAGTCAATAGGGCTCGACCCCATGACCTCCTAACACATCAAAGGTTCTAACAAAGCTCGCTTGTCAATACACCACACATCGTTCCTTAAAAACCATATGACATATAAGTTATTTAAAATGTTGTAAATCTTTAATTGGATGGCTAAAGGGACCCTTATCCCTTGTTCTTACCATATATTGTGACCACGTCATAGCATATAGCGTGGGGCTATCACCAAAGTTCACGTCGGAATATGTGTTAAACTATGTGTTAATTATAACATATAGTTATATGTTATAACTATATGCCAATAAAAATCGCGTGGGGGTTTTAACAACATAAAAAAAGCTACGAGCCTTATTAGAAGGGCTGGACAAATCGATTGCAGAGTTGCATGTGGGTTGTAACTCTTTAATAAGACATGACTCGCTTGGGAGGTCGAAAATGGAGAAAACCATTATTAATTTCTTATCCTCTTATAGAGAGGTTTTAACCCGCTCACAACTACATATTTATGTTGGTGGGGAGTTAATTCTTAATCTCGGTGAAAAAGAAAGGAAAGGCGGAGGTGGGTAGGGGTTTGTTGTCTTGTGGCCGGGGGATTGGGGATGCACAGATAAAAGGGGCAATTTTAGGAGGACTTGAAAAATATTTCTCTCCACTTAAAACTAGGAGTGCTAGGAAACTGGGAAAAGAGAAGGAACTTTCAGTTATTTCTAGTCTAGAGGGTGTTAATGGTCCTAGGGCGCTTAGAGCTCAGAAAGCCTTGGCCAGGGTGAAAATATGATCGTGGAAACCTTGAATGTGAGGGGAGTGGGGGGCTCCTTAAAGTCATTAGCCCTCAACAGACTTATTGAGAAAAATACACCAGATGTGATTTTCGTTCAGGAAACCATGGTAGGAGCTGCAAAGCAAGGAATTTTTTTACCAAACTTCTCCCTAATTGGAATTTTTGCGGAGTGGATTCTTTGGGTCTTTCAGGGGGGTTGCTCAGAACATGGAATCCCCACAAGGTTGAATTTGATGCGTTCATGACTCCAACAGGGATTTTATTGGAGGGTGTCATTAAATAAATTAATTTAAAGGTGAAGTTGATAAACTGCTACAGACCGTATGCTGATAGAGTGGTTTATTGGGAAGAACTAAAAAGGATCGGAATTTTTGATGTGGAAAATTTAATTTTGGGGGGTGACCTTAATTTTACAGTCTCTAGTAGTGAAGTTTGGGGTGATGCCACAAGGGTGGATCCTTTGAAACATTATGTCAGCCAGATGATACAAGCTAGAGGCTTAGTGGATGTTGAGCCAGTTAAAATTCTTCCAACTTGGAGGAATGGTAGGAAAGGCCCTGACTACATTGAAAAAAGACTGGATCGATTCTTGATTTCTGAGAAGCTTGTCTCTTTAGGAATTAGATACCGATCTTGGATTTGCAACGACAAGATCTTAGATCACATGCCAATATTGTTACATTTGGATAGTGGGAGCAACTTTGTCAGCTATCCATTTAAATTTAATGCAGTATTGTTGGATGATCAAGATTTTGTTAGTCTTGTTAAAAACAGATGGGTAGATTTGTTGGGGACAGAGGTCCTGCCACCTATGGAAGTGTTAGTAAAGAAGCTAAAAATGCTGAAGTGTATGCTAATTGTATGGGAAAGAAAGAAAAAGGATGAAGGTAAGTATGAGTTAGTGCAGCTGGAATTGGAATTGGAAGAATTATACTCAAAATTTCCTGGAGGATTTGTGGAGGAAAAGGATAGGATTTCAGTTGTGGTTAAAGAGCAAAGGAAAATGATACTACTAAAGCAAGAAGAGGAGACTTGGAGACAGAAAAGTAGAGTAAACTGGTTGGCAGCAGGTGACAGAAACACAAATTTTTTTCATGCTTATGCAAGATCTAGGAAAAAAAACAATACCATTTGGGATATCACTAAGGAAGATGGAACTATTATTTCAAATAGTTCAGATCTACAAAAAGAAGCTATTGATTATTTCCAGAACTTGTTTAAAGCACAGGATAACTTGGCTATTACAGATCAACTTGCAGTTTTGAGGAACTTTCCGAGGATGTTTTCTGAGGAAGAGGGAAATAGTATAAATGAGCTAGTTTCCTTAGGTGAGATTATGAAAACCTTAAAAGGATTTAAGAGCTCAAAAATTCCTGGGCCGGATGGCTTGATTGTTGAGTTATTTTTGGCATTTTTTGATCTTATGGGAAATGAGTTATTGGAGGTAGTGGAAGAGTCAAGAAGGCTAGGGAAAGTGACGGGAGCATTAAACGCTGCATTTATTGCACTAATCCATAAAAGTGACAAACTTGATTCCTTTGGAGGATTTAGGCCCAGAGCTTTGTGTAACCTGATTTACAAGATCATTACAAAAATAATTGCTACCAGATTAAAAACTTTTTTTTCCTTTGGTATCTCAAAAGAACAATTTGGTTTTTTAGAAGGTAGGAAAATAACTGATGCAATTGGAGTGGTTCAGGAAGTACTTCATAGTATAAAGGTGAATAATATTAAAGCTCTAGTACTAAAACTAGATTTAGTCAAAGCATATGATATGGTGGACTAGGGTTTTCTTAGACTTTGTAACAATCCTAGTTGAATAAATGTTTAAGGTTTCTTAAGTAAAAATTTATTTAGGGGGATTAATTGTCTTAACAAGGTATTAATTAAACAAAGATTGATCTAATGATATTAATTAAGCAGTTATTAATTAATTAAAGGTTATAATTGTGATTAATTAATTAATTAATTAACTACCTATTACATTTAATAATATGAGTATTAAATTTAATAGATTAATAAGTTATATTATTTAAATTAAAAGGTTACGTACACGGAAAGGGATAACATATTAATCACGAGAGGATAAAATATTAAAGGAAAGGATAAGGGGCAATAACGAGGGGTAGGTAAGGGAGTAAATGCATGAGTCAGTGAAGGAGGAATATGGAGGGGAAGGAGGTTTACGAGAGGATCATTCTACGAGAGATTGGGGGATTGACTTTGGGGGCTCTTGGATTTTGCAGAGAAGAGTGGAGTTTTGGAGTGGGGATTGTATCAGTCAGGCACCGGGGTTGCTGGAGGTTTTGGTCACGGGGGCCAGGATATCCATATGATATCCTGGAGCTAGGAATTTACCTAGTTGGCAGGGTGGAACTAGGTTTTGGGCAGTGTCTACAGTGCAGCAGTGGTCAACAAGGCAAGCGAACAACCGGTGGTTTAGCATCAGACCCAGGTATTTAAAATTGTGTATTTGTTTTTATTTTCTATAAGATTTTAATATTCGTTGTTAAATTACATGCGTATGTGATCAAAATAAGGAATATATGAATTTTTACTGTTTTTCTCAATTAAAAGAATTTAGCGAATTTACTGAAATTGATATTGTTACAATTCATGTAATTATTAGACGTAAAATCTATTTGGCCCCTACATATGGTATCAGAGCCTTGGTTCAAAATATGGAACCAAGGGCCTACCTACCCACTCATAAATTTAAATAAACACTCCTACCTACCCACCCATAAATTTAAATAAACACTCCTATTTAGTTATAGTAAATCCCTAAATAAATGTATTAGGGTAAATATAAATTTGGGCCTTAAGGGCCAAGTTCCCAGCTCCAACTCCAGCTCCACCTAACCTGCAAACCAAACACAGATAATTTTTAGCAAATTTACATACTTACGGAATCCAAGAAAAGGGGAGAAACACTTATTGATAATTGGCACTTATAAGTGGATTTAACAATTTTGTAAACACTAAATATAAGTGGAGTTGAAAGGATCTCATGTCTGAGAGGAACATTAATCTAAGTACGCATAACAACAACCAATAATGTGAATATCAGTGGCCATTAAAGCGAACATGCATTAATAACTCTTTATGCTTAGAAAAGAAAAGAGAAGATACACCCATGTAATTAATTATAAATATCGGAACATAGTATAAGCATTAAATTGGAGGATTTATTATCCCAGCAGAGTAGTATGGCTTAAAAGCCCCGTGTTAGGTTCTGAGAGTTAACTTTCATAGATCAACATGGCCCACCCATATAAGCTATTATCCCTGCGACGCCAGGCACAACAAGTACCTTAAAAGCGCAACAGTTCCCATCCACTATCGATTCAGACCATAGCGCCATTAATGAAGATAAGATATTTGGAGCCATGGGGATATATTCCCGCACAGACTATGCAGCTGAAGCATCTCTCGCAAATTTTAGGTTCTGAGAGTTAACTTTCATGGAAATGAGCAATGTAAGAAGAGATTTCTGCAATCTAATTATTACATGACACAAACCAGAGGCAGTATCATATTAATATTTTTATAAATTTTTGGTATACCAAAACAACATGCAACACACTCTAGAAAAGTTGGATTGTTTTTCTTTTTACGATATCCAACTCAAGAACCGACTTTACACCATAAATCTCATATGTAAGCATTTCTCCAAGCATAAAGCTGAAGAGAAAACATACCTTGTTCATTTCTGGCTATAAAAACGATGACACCGGTTTCATCCCCAACCAAGCACTCTGCAATACACATTTGACGAACCTGAGAACCATCTGGCCGACCCTTTTGTAAAACCATCTTCGCAGTGACAAACTTCACAGTCAAAGTATGACCACTAGTGCTTGGTCACAGCTGGTCAACTTTGGTGAATACAAGTTTCCTAATCCCTGGCTTTGCCTCTGCCATAGCTGACAAAGTTTCTCAATGATTTCCTTGGGTATCAGAATTCAAATTACTCCAAAACCCTGTAAGAAATAGAAGAATCCACACAAAATTAATGAGCAAAAAAAGAAGCTCAATACCTTACGAAGAGGCCTCAAAGTGACCAAATGAAACTGTGGTTTTTGGCTCAAACTTGTTACAGATGATAAAATTATAGAAGGAAATGAAATAAAAATGCGCGCAGGTATAAACTAAGGTGGTATTGACGGGAGAAAATGATCGTCCGTCAACTGGAAGAGTGGATCTGGTCCGAGGTTGTCTGAATAACCCAAGCCGTTTGGGATAACCCACCCTGACGGGTTTAGCGGCTCCGTTAGCCGATCTAAGTCCCAGAAAAACAAAAGAAAACTACTCTAAATTAACTCATCTAAATAAAAAACAATAATTAAAACAAACTAATAAACAAATCTAAACTATATATATACAATCTATTAACTAAATCATACAACTATAATTCTATAAAAGTAAATGTTTAATTATCAACAGAACCAGCTTTAATTACAAATATACAATATTTACAAATTACAGATTTAAATTAAAACCCGCAAAAATCATTTGTAATCTGTCCTAAGACAACGAAACTATTAATTTTTTATTTTTATAATTTTATGAAAAAGAAATAGAATAAAAACTATCTAAGCTAATCAACTAAAATAATAACTCTAAATATGAATCCAAACTAATATATTTATCTAAACTACTTGTATTATACTAACTAATTAACTATCAAACAATAAATAACAAACTGACCTAAAGTAGCGCTTCAGGTTTGTCCTACGTGCAGTAGTTGTTTTAGCTGTTCGAAGGGAGGAAACCCGCATCGGATTATCCACGAGCTTCTCGTAAACAAGAAGCAACTATGCTCTTTCAAACATTAATAACAGGACAAACAAGACATAAAAGATAACAACAATCTTATGATTAACAAAGTATCGCAGTCAGATAAATCCTTGTGCAAAATTTGTACAAAACAATTGAATTAATGAAAAAGATAACCCTGTATTCATTAAATTGAAATAGAGTAATTGTTGTGTTTTTTTTAAATAAGAGATATCAGATATGGATAACATATAAATCAAATCACATCAACATGCAATGAATTATGATAGCTAAAGTAGTAGATAAGTAATTGCAAACTGATATGCAAAGAACCTGAAACAAAAGTTTGATATATTGAAAGCGAAAGCTGTTACAAGACATCAAATTTCATCTCAGTCTGAATCATAAATCCATAGTTTGGTTCTCCCCACAGTGATGATGATTTATTACAAAAAATTGACAAGTATTTAAAGACCTCCCACAGGGTAAAACATCCCTGTGGGAATTATCAAAACAGTTTACAAAAATCGGGGGATAACATCCCAAGTTTCTAATTCAAGCTAACAACCTAAAACAAAACCATATCCTAAGTATCTCCTAAACTGCCATAGCATGCCCATTTGATCATTGTAATTCATATGTACCTGAAAGAAGGCAAAAATAGACAAGTTAAGAGGATATTTTATTGATAAAATTGTCAAAAATACTAATTTTTAAGACTAGCTACAGAATCTTGTGATTATGTAGCTGGTCTAAATTGAACACAGAATCATTTGAAAATCAATTCAAATCTTAAAGAATATATTCAACCTATTTAACAATATTTGATTACTAATTAGAAACCAAACAAATTATTCAAATTAACACTTGTATGCAAATTGAACAAACTAAATCGTAGTCAACCAAATGATAACAGAGATGGATGCACTCTGTTTAATTCGTTATCACCAATTCGGGTAAATAGAATCTCTCATATAATTCGACAACAATGAAATTATTTTCATGAACCAATTCCGATCGACACAAATAGTCTATGTTGCTTCAGCCATCAACAAAAACATTTTCGAATCCAAACGAAATCAACAGGATCGTTTTTTCAAATTAATAGAACTATATTAAACATATACAAACGATCATGCTATTTGCAAATCAAATCAAAACTTGTATGTAAATTGAAACAAATGAAATTGTAATTGAATTAATCAGTTGATAACAGGATATGTGGGATTTGTCAAATGTTTGTTATTGCCAATTGGGAGCAGACATAATCGATTGATAGTCAACGAAATCATCACTTGAATCAATTTCAAAACGAACTATTAGTCGAATTTTTCATATGAATTCAACAGAGTCAAAATATGTCGATGTGAGCTTAACATAATCGTTTTTTGAAAATCAAAAGCAATAGAGCATCAGCAAATCTATTTTCGATACCAATCCAACTCATACAATCAATTGTGCTAACTCAAGATACGGGGCAACTGTTTACAAATCAAATCAGACAGGAACAAATCGAAACAATTTCAGGTCGATACAATCGTTATGAATCAACACAGTTCCACGATTTTAGCGAATGGATCTGTTGCACAGGTCGAATGTAATCCAAATCCAAACAAGAATGTTGATTCAATGCAAAACAGAGTCGTTTTTCCAATTTAACAGACTACATCATATTTATCAAACCAATCCCTAATAATGATGGATTACACTCATAAAAGATCATACCAATTCAATCCTACAAAATTGTTTGAAAATCAAATCATAAGAACTAAATCAGAGCCGATGGCATCCAACCACAACAAAATTGTATCAAATCAAAACATAACCATGCTCTAATTTTAACATAAAAATCTCATGTACAGGTCAGATGCAATCAAAATCCAAGTGAAAGAAAACCCCATTGATTTAGTTAATTCAAACCAACAGAATTATTCTAAAACGAATCAAACCCAGTCAAAACCAATCGCTTGCTAAACTAGGCACGAAAAAATCGCATAACCAAATCATAGCTACATTTGAGTTTAGTAAAATGAATCTACTATACAAGAAACATAATCATTTCAAATGTATTAAAACGAACAGAGCAAATTTGAAAGCAAAACCCAATACGTTATATTAATTCAAGAAAACTTACAAAACAAAATTCATATTGAAATTCATACCTGGACAATAAGAAACGGCTTCGATTATGATAGTTTGGAATTGACGAAGGCTGTTGCCGATTCGACATTCTTGAAGACAATCAAACCAGTGGTTTTATGTTTCTTATCATTAGCTTGAAGCTTGTCCCTTTCTCTCAACAACACTGTAACTTGGTTCTCTAAAGATTTGATCTTCGATTGCAATAAGGGAACGCCAATGTAATAACGCTCTAGCCACACATTACATTGGCTGCATGATGTTTGCTCGGGTTTTGACATAACAGTCGAGGGTTTGTTTAAGTCACCAGGGGTTTCATTATGTAACTTGATTTCCCGGGTATTTAGGATTGTTTTTGAGACAAGGGGGTAAATTAGAAACATAGTCATAGGGTTGCTCAGAGCATAGGCCATGGGAATAGGGGTACTCTTCAGCCAAGAAACGCTCGATATTAGAGTCTGAGTCCTCGCTCTGAACTATGGTCTTTTGGTCAATGTTTGGCTTAGGTTTATTCCGGGCAAGTCTCGATATCAATCAAGCATTCTTTTTACCCTTACTGTCGATAGTAGGATTACCCTTGACTTTCTTACTCACAAGCTTCTTGACAGCCTCAGTCTTGTCTGTTATTGTGTCGGGTAGGTCGATGTCAGGGCAAACCGAGGGTTTGGAAGGGGGTAGAAGGACATGGAATGGCACGGGTGGTCCAACCAAAGTCTCACTAACCACGACCTTGTCGAATTGGATAGACTCTGGATTGGCAAAGCCATTTCTGGATAGAAAGGCTTGCCAATTATCGCCATGAAGGTTTAAATGGTGGACAACGATGAGTCTAACCAAGCCATGATGAAACAAGATGCTATCGGCCTTCTTGCGTTTGAACCTCTTAGACATCTTGTAAAGACTACGCAAGAAGTAATGCGGCATGTTGAAAGGATAACCAATGAAATTCATCAATAATCGGAGGTGATACAGAAAAACCAAGCCATACCGACCTTCACAGGTCACAAATTGTTTCACAATTACCAAAAGATCATGCCACCTGGGTTTAAGGGTGGAAATAGGCATACCTTTATCACAGGAGACAACCTTCCTTGATACGAATAGTAATGGCCATGACACCTCATCAACTTTGGAGTTTTTAAACCATCGCTGGCCCGTGGCTGCTAGTCCTGTAGCAGAGCTTATGAATTCTTCATTGAGTTCAAGTTGTATGTCACCTACTTTAGCCCTACACCCATCAAAGGTGAGGGAGAATTGTTGGGCAACCGAAAGGTTGAAGCCCTCGAACCTCTGTATAAACACGAGCCAACCACTGTCTTCTAAATCCTTACGGGAATCATCGAACAGTAACAGAGCTTGACTACTGTTTGGCTCTATGCGCACCACCGGTGCCATAGACAGGAGCACACGGTGAGTGAGGTGAACGGGCTAGGGTTTGAACACAGCATACGCAGGGGCAGAACACTCACAGGCTTACCTGAAAACTAGCAAAGGTGAACCGGGATAGGGGGAAAACATTAATGACAGATCGTGCGAAGGTGGTGGAGCTAGTTCAATACATGCAAAACAGTCATATCCACAGTACAACCGACGGTGCATATTACTATTCAATCCACTATTGCATAGGTTAAAACTACACCATTCAATCAACCAATGAAATCTATGGTAAGTGGATTAAACCTTCCCACGAGCAATAGTTATAGTTTCAAAACCAAAGCAATAAATCGAAATCACACCAAGGGTTTGATTATATGAACTATGGTGTTTTATGAAACGATTTATACCAAGGGTCTAACCATAACACCAATGTGTTTTCATGAAACCAATGTGTCAAGTGAATCGATCAAAGAACATATAAATCCAATCATCAATGCATCACAAACTCAATCACTCATAAAACGAAATTATATAATCAATCAA
>JZKD02S2283973.1:277698-304504 GCA_000966675.3 Picea glauca | reverse complement strand
ACTTGTTTATGGTACAGGTTGAGGTATAGGTTGATGCATGGTTCAGATTTATTGGTACAGGTTTACAGTGGTATATCTCACAGTGATAGTGTGATAGTGGTTCCATCATTCTACTTCTAATTCAGGGCGGTTGGACGGGGCAAGGACAGGTGGTTGTATCCACATTTCAGTTGTAGCTGGAGAACATAGGGGGTTGTAGCCTCCCTCTGGTTGTAGCCAGAGAATTGGGGATTTGGAGCTTCCTTCAGGTTGTAGCCTGAGAAACTAGGGGGTTGGAGCCTCCTTCCAGTTGCAGCTGGAAAACCAAGGAATTTGGTGCTCCCAATGAATGTAATTCTTCAAGACATATAAGAAAAATCATTCTGTGGTTTTCTCCCGCTTTGGGTTTCCACATAAAACACTAGTGTATTGTGTATGCGTATGATTGTTTATTTGTTCATTGCTCATTATTGGATGATAATTCTACATTGACATAAAACTTGGATTATTTGGTTAAAAAGGATTATATTTCTCTATTACTGATACACCCCCCCTCTCAATAATCCAACAGGTTGGAGGATTCTTTTAACTTGGATGCAGGTGTAGCAGGCACAGTTTTTGCTAAAGCACTGGCAAACTCTAGGGTAGCAATGAAAGCCTCCTTCAATTCCTTGACTCAACTGTTCAGTCTGGCGTTCTCTGCTTCAATTCCTCCAATGGAATCATCAAGAGAATCACCAGTTACGTGGTGAAATCAGGAGATTTGGGATGATTGCATTTTCCTAAAGTTAATCTTTGTACGAGATTTTCCCTTCGTATTTGTTACATCTCTCTTTTCAATGATTACACTTTTAGATTGGCAGTCAAAAATAGCGCTATGGAATACGAAGGATTCATCTTCATCAAAAATGTCGGTCTCAACTATTTCCAATGTGGAACTATGGTGCATTGTGTCCGTGGATGGGTGAGCTTTGTGCATGTGCCCAATCTCAATTTCAAGTTGCATGTGCCCTTCAATGTTTTTTCTCTTCTTTGTCAAGGGAAGCTTGTGAGAACTATCAATTTTTGCGCGAGGAGGGTTCTTATCTCCTCCTCCATTTGAATATTTATGGGTTGATTTCTTACTGGGGTGGGCCATTGAAGAGATGCTCCATAATGCTGCACTCTTGGGAGTGTTGACTGGGGACTGCACACTCTTCTCACCGTATATTTTTCCCTGTTGTCTGTACAATTCAGTCATTCTTTGCAATGTATCTACATCACAATCGTCAGAAGAATAAGTGTTGTCATCACTGTCTTTGTCTTCCGTCAGGCTTCTATGGAAAAAAGAGCTGCTAAATCCAACTTATAGCAAATGTTCTCGAAAAATCCCATTAGGTTTGAACCCTTTTAGCCTTTCATCATATGTTAGATTCAAGTTCTTGAAATGGCCTGCGAATTCGTCAATATTGTTGACGTTTCTGCACACGAAGTCCTCGACTTTCCAGGGCAGAGGAAGGAACTGTTTTTTTCTCTTGTCATGGAAAAAATGGAACTAGTGGTTGTATTGCCTTTCTATTTCTACAACAAACATCTTGTCTATGATGTGGCATGGAAGGAAAGAAAGATTTTCCTTGGAGTCGAAGACCATTAGTACATTGTAGTTTTCCTTTTGTTCAAGTGTCCCCTTCCTGTCCAAAAACTTGGTTGTCTGGCCAGACATCTGGGGAGCATCCTTTCCTAATAATAAATATTTGAAAACTGAGACAAAGTCATTAAAAACCTCATAAAAACAATGGGAGGTCTTGTGCCTCCATAAGTCTTGGTACCAGAATGTTATTGGGTCGAATTCATAGTTTATTTTCTTGGACAAAGACAGTTTTGGAAATGGACAACAATGCACTATTGCAAAAATCAAGTAGGATGACATATAAAATTTATTTGATTCTTTGAATCGTGACAGCTAGGAACAAATTTCAATGGATTTTAGCTTCCCCCCATCAAAAATGAATTGTTCCTTGACTATGAAGTACAAAATATAAATAACTATACGAGAAATGCTTTCCGTGGATTCCTGTCATGTTATTCTTGTAAACAACAAAGCAATTTCCCGGAATGGATTTCAAAAGGAATTGACCTGCAACTTTGTGATATCTTCAGGAACTGTTGTCGGGTCTTCGAGGAACTCGGGTAAGAGGTCCAACCCGTTATCATATTTTTCTAGGAATTGCTTGTAGTCTTGTCCTCTGAAGGTCAATGTTGGCTCTGACAATCTTAACATTTTGCGGAAGACCTGAGGTGACAAAGAAACATGAGAATGGTCGTGCAATGGAATAATTCTTTGGATTGAAATATATTTTTCGGCGCACCAAGAGACCACCTCCTTATAGTCAAAAACCTCAGGGATGCAGCCTGCACGAGTGATTCCAGAGGCCCAAATCACTTCATTCTGGACGGAACAAGATGAATAGTAAGTGTATGCCCTGGACCACTGGAGGTTATGGTCCTCATGTTTGAAGATATTCACTATATCTCCACATAACTGTTGTCGAGCTGCTACCATAAGTTTACAAGAACATTTGTTTTCTCTAGATGATGTATGAAATGAAGAGTTGGAAGGGATAATACAACCCTGTGCAAATCTTGGTCCAAATGTGTGTGAATGGGAGATCTCCTCGAGACCTTCACTCATTAATGAAAATTTTGATAGATGTTGCATGATGCGTTGTTAGAATTAAAGACTAGTAATTTCATACAAAGAAGTGCGAACATGGTGGATACGACAATGAGCAATTAAGGATTGGATATTTCTTGAACGGGCCAATGGGCCGACCCATGTTTGAGATGAACAATCGGAAGGGATAATATAACTCTCCGCAAATCTTGGTTTAATGCGTATTAATGTGAGATCTCCTCGAGTGTCTCGCTCATTAATGACAATGTTGACGATTCCTGCATGGTGAGATGTTAGCATGAAAGGTTACTAACTGCATATTAAGAAAGAAGTACAAAGGCCACATGGACGGGAAAGATTAATTAAGGAGTGTCTAATTATCGAAAGCGGTCGGGCAAGCTTCAAAATAGAGTTCCAAGGCACAACCGTTGGAGCTGAGGCCCCGAGGTTCAAATTGTATGTCTTGGATTTTTAGTGAACAACGCATAACACAGAAGAGGGCATGATGGGACAGACTAGAGGGAAAGTTTTATATCAAGGAAGTCTGAGTAATGTTTGCAGGACACGAAAAAATGGAAGTGCAAATGTGAGCCCGCCTATCCAAGAACCCACAATTGAAAAACTGGTTCAAGGATGGAGTAGAGAAATGACTGGGCAGATTCATTCTCGCTAATATATTGAAACTTGTAGTATATATCCCATTGCATGGAAAGATATTTTCTGCATGTCTCTGGGCAGAAAAGAGAAAATAAGAGAAGATAAATTAATTTAAATTCAAGGAGTCGAGCTTCATTTAAATTTCACTGTCTCATTGACACTTTTGCTTTTTAATGATGGTCTATATGATTGTTGAATGATGGACTGTTAGCATTAAACCTTGGTCGGTCATAGTAAATAGTGACTAAGAATTGGAGATTTTGTGAATCCGCCAACCCGAGGAACCGCGAAAGAGATTTCATGAAATGGGCAAGAATGGAAAGCGGTCGGACGAGCTTCAGAATTAGGGTGACAGTGGTTCCCCAGGAGACGTGACTTCCCGAGGTTCAAATTGTATGTCTCAGAACTTGAGTGAAAAATGTGTACCACAGAAGAGGGGATGATATGGGAGTCGGGCGGTCAATTTTTATATGGAAGAGGTGTGGGAGATATCCTCAAACGTTTCGCTCATTAATGACATGTTTAAGGTTCATGCATGACGAAGATTTCCAATTGCATATTCAGAGAAAAGTAGGAAGGTGGTGGGGACAGGGAAAAACAATTAAGGAATGGATAATTATCGAAAGCAACTAGTGACACTTCGAAATAGGGCTAGAAGATACAACTAGTAGAGGTGAGGGCCCAAGGGTCAAATTGTATCTCTCGGGAGTGTTGACTGCAGAATGTGTAACACAGAGGAGGACATGATGGTGCATTCCTGTGGACAAATTGTATATCGCGGAACATTGGAAACAAAATCCTGAGCCTGCCAGTTCGGGAACCCGTAATCGAAAAGGTGTCTTAGTATGGAACAGGGAAATGGTAGGCTAGACTCGATACACAGTAAATGTACAACATCATGGAGATACAACCAAATTGGGGCTAAGTATTGAAAGGAACAATGGATGGTCGGGCTTGTGACAGGGCATTTTGGCGGACAAATTGTATATTGCAGAAATCTGGGCATTGTTTACAAGTCGCAGAAGATTCGAAACACAATTTTGAGCCCGTTAGTCCGGGAACCCGCAATTGAAAAAGTGTCTAGTATGGAATAGGGAAACGCTAGACTAGACTTGTTTTCGCTAATATATTAAAATTTGTAATAGCTTTCCCATTACCTAGCAAAATCTTCTCTGCATGTTTCTGGACAAGTTTTGTGGGGATGGTTAGTACTCGATGCTTTTGCTTATTAATGATGATCTTTACGGTTGTTGCATGATGGCATATTAGCATTAAACCTTTGGTGTTGCATATTTGGGAAGAAGTACGAGGATGGCCAGAACAGGAAACAATGACTAGGAATTGGAGATTTCATGAACCTGCCAACGCGAGGATCTAAAATAGGGTGACAAGGTCTCCCCAAAAAGACGCGAGGCCCCTACGGTCAAATTGTAGCACTCGAAACATTTGAATACATAATGTGTTACACAGAAGAGGGGATGATGTCAGAGTCTGATAGTCAATTTGTATATGGCAGAGGTCTGGGTGCCAATTGTTTCGTACTAGTGTTGATCCAGGTGGATATTGGTGGCCACCCGCCTATTCCACTTGGACCCACACCATTGTTTCTTTTAGTTTTTTAGTTTCCTTACTTGTAGCACAATTTACTATTTTTAGCATTTTTTTGGGTCCTGAACTTCCGGAGCCGTTTTGAGGCCCTAAATGACATTTTTTGGGAATGAATGCTCTGGTGAATATGAGTCTATTCTGGAATCGATATTCGTTGTTAGTAGTGTAGTCCTCAGTTATATATTTCTAACGATGTATCATGTGCGTCAAACGGAGATGGTATGCCAAAGTTACGACCCCGAGAAATTGATGTACCAATTTACCCCAATGGGGCCCATATTATGGTGTTTCATCTCCTAGGGTTAGGTTTTTGGATGTTTAGGGTTTTTCATTGTTTCTTAATAATATATAGGCCTTCGAGCCTCATTGTAACACAGATTTCAGAGGCCAGTAGCCGCCACATCTCTTCTCAGAGATAAGCTACCAACGCCCGAGCTATTTTATTTCCATTATGTCTGTAAGCATATTTCAGTCATTTGTTGTTAATGAAATGAAGTTTTACTTACGCTGCATCTCTGCATTTATGTATATTTCTGTATTTCATTTTATTCCTACATAAATCTGGATCAAGTGTGTTCAGTTGTCACTAGTAAGACCATAATCAATGTATTTTAGGAAGGGCGTGAAGTTAGTGGGGATGGAAGGAAATGATAGATACTTTGAAACATTTGTGAACCCTGGTAGAGTGAAGCTTGCGAGTTCAAGGAGTCCTCCATGAAATTGTAGATCACAGAAATTTTGAGTGAAAGATGTATATCACAGAACAAGAAGCAACAGAGTTCGAAAGGGCCAACCAGGCAACCGCGACCATAAAATTGGCTAAGTATGGAAATGACCAACGGTCGGTCAGATTCGTCATGTGAGGATATAGATGGAGATGAAGATATTTCATCCCATCAACCCTGTAACCCGCAATCATAGAAAAGAGACTAAGTATATAACCAGAAAGCGATAATAAACGAGAAGAAGAAAAGGGAAAAAGGGATAAGTATCTCACTAAACAACATCTACTGTTATGTATTAATGCCAATATTTTTGAACCCCTATTCAGTCCTCACTAGTAAAAGCATAAGTTGCAGATCACAGAAGTTCTTTAGGTGCAATATGTATATGACAAAATAGGGGACATAAGTGTTGGATACCACAAACCTGAGACCTGATGTTCAGATAATTGGCTAAGTATTAAAAGGGACCGCGGTCGGTCAGGCTCATGGTGTGAGGATATAGATAAAGATATATATTTATTCCAATAGTATTCATATTAATATATATTAATAGATTATTTTTGGTCCAAATGCAAATCATCTTCCAATTTGCAGGATGTTTTTCGATTCGCAAATTTCGTTGAAACCCATAAGAAATAGAAAGGATATATATATATATATATATATATATATATATATATATACATATGACGCAACATTTTTTATATGCACGGATATTATCAAATAGAAGAAGCTGCAACATATGTAGAATATTGAACATGAATATGAAGTCAACACTTGAGTTGCCTTGTTGAATAGAGCCATTAATTCATTCTATTGACAGGACCCAGAAGAATAAAAGCAGGAGGTGTCCTCCCATTTATTTTTTTAAGTATAGGGTGGGCGCCACATAAGTATGGCCTATGACAAATTATTATTCCATGTAAAATGTAAGGAGCGAACAGAGTGGCCTTTATTTAAATCGAAGTGTTGGGCAGAAAAAAAAAAAGCTTGTCATCCATGTTTAATGACACACAAAAAAAAGTATAAAATAAAATAAAAAACAACACGAGAGATTGGAAAACACCACACCAAAAAACTCAAATATTCTATATTCAAATAAAATGGGTTACAAAATACAACTGAGATTGTTTTCCATAATGACTGCGATTGGGCCCATCGCCGAAAAAAAGAATCAAATAATGACAATAATGAAGCTTGTTGACAATATTTTATAGATTTAAACTTGACCATCAAATGCTTGATTCATAAAAAACAACGTGTTGAATATCAATTTTGGGTCTTGGACTTCATTGGTGCTGCCAACTGGATCTATCCCAGATTTTTGAATAGCTCATGTCTTGTTGGGACACAGGGGAAAACCCAGGGTTCAACTCTTCAACAACGCGCCAACAAAACCCTAACTATTGACCCTTTCAGCAACACCTGTGAAGTAGATGAAGTCTCACTCGAGGTAGAGGCAGGGGTGGTTGTAGGACTCTAGTGTCTACAACCTAGCTGGGACATAGATATGTGACTACCATAGTCTAACAAAGCACTTAGCAGTTATCGTTCATTAGTATTTAGCCTTTGTTTACAGTGCAGATAAATCTTAATTACATATCAACGCAGTATTCAACCAGATCTAACACATCTAAGCACTTAGCATAAGGAAACAGATAAGATCTAGCATCTTATTCACATCATTAGGTACTAAGCTTATCATATTCATCTAAACATACATTATTCCACTAAGCATTAATCACATAAACAACATAACAACCACATGCACAAAAGCAACCATAACACAGGATATATGTGGTTCACCCCCAGCCTGGGGCTATATTCACCAACTCTTCTTCTTCTTTATTATCTTCTGTCGAGCTTCTTACATGCACAAAGCCTCAGAACCCACTCCATATAGGACAAGAGATCTGCGTGCACCTCGCCAGATCCTCCTTCCCTGAGCTAGGTTCAAGCACAAAGCCTTCCTACAGTCTGCACATAAGATTCTTACAATCACTTGCACTTAGCTCTGTAAGTTCTCAACGCAACATGCATAAATAAACATAACCATTCACACTTAGCTTATATTAGACTTTACTAGCTCTCTACTTACAACACCTATATTTCTATTTATGCATTACAAAATGGGCCTAAACACGGGTAAACCCATGGGATGACATCCCCATACCCGTTACGTAAACCCAAAACCCAAAAATGCCAAAAGAGGTTGAGATCTTGAGATCTCCGCTTCGACTTGCACTCCACCTTCGACCAGCCTATCAAAGTCCCAAAAAGAGGTCAAACATGACCAAGAATCTCCAAAACTTGGTCAAGGGCCAACATGCCCCAACACTCACTTGTGACTCATCTCGAGTCACTCCAATCTGGGTAGCTCTGCCTCAAAATCCTTGAGCTTGGCTCGAGATGCTTCGACCTGCTGCTTCGCCAATGCCTCCTGCTCAACAAACTCCTGAATAATGACCTCATTCACAGGTCCCTCTAAGCATTTCTCTACTGGAGTGACTATTTGTTCCAGCTCTGCTCCTCGGCCTTCAATCTCCTAAAAAAGTAGGCAAGTTGCATCTAGGACTGGCTGGAGCTTATGAGTTACTTCCACGACTCTGCTTTGTATGGTATGGACCTATTGTTGAGTTGTGCAATGTTCTTGGGATCTTTTCATCCTCTCAACTGCTGAAAGGAGTTTCAACCACGCTTGTACTATTGCTACTTACTTCTTTTCCTCCTGGAGTTGTGACTCTAGTGTCTTCAGTTCAGGGTCCTTAGTAAGTTGCTCATAAGTCTGCGCACTTCTACTGCTAAGTTGTTTACATTTCAAAGTGAATGATTTGATTCTCTCAACTGCGCTCCGGGTGATTGATTCTCTTTGGTCTCGCACTTCCTATGGTGTGCTTGGAACTGTTTATAGCTCTAGTTCTGCGACTCTTTGTTGAAGCTTCTGAATGGATTCAACAAGCTTCACCACTTGATTCTCCACTATGTCTTCCTCCATTTTATCTAAGCCTGTCACAGAGCGAAGTGTTATGTGGACTGTTTCTTTAACTCCAACCTGCTCTGCGAGTAGTTGTTCTCTCTCCTGCTAGATCTGCACTCTATCCTCTTCGAACTTGGTTTGGAGGTCATCCTTCTCCTGCTGCACAACTCAGTGTTTCTCTATCACTTCCTCTTGTCCTTACTTCAAGGCCACTGCAGCCTATTCTATTTCTTCCTATGCGCGACGAAGGTGAGCTTTGGTCACATCAACTATTCTGTGGAGTTGGGTAGGCTCATCTCCCAACTCTATTTCATATTATGGTGGGGGCGCACTGGACACTGCATGACTAGAGTGAAGGGATTTATGTACACCTATTAGCTCTGTCTCAATTCTATCATACATGGCTTCTTGTTTGGATTCAGTTCTTTGAAAAATATCTTCCGAGGCATATGATACAGCTGCGATAATGAATTCGAAGTCATTGATCGTGAGCACAATCTACAACTTTGGCTTACTATCTTTGGACTTCTTCTGCGATGTAGGTTTCATGGGGGAAACCTTTCTTTTCTTAGATGGATCTGCATCATTAGGGGGGTTCTGTGGTGGTATTACTTCGCCTTGCTTCTTCTTATCTTCTTTCCCTTCTTTCTCTTCTTTGTCTGATTCGTCATCACCTCCTCTGCTAGGTGAATTGGATGCAGTATTTTATGATGTGTTGTGTATTTCCTATACATCTTCCTTCTTTTTCTTCTTGCTACTACTGGGTGCATCATACTCTTCGTGAGTAACCACTAGACTTCCAATGAGGTTGGGGTTGGATAGTTTTGCCTGGTTGACTAGTACAAGGAACTTTGCGGGCCATTCCTTAGTGATTTCTTCTAGGTCCTCGTCTGTGAGCTTGTAGTAGGACTGAAGCTCTTATTTACTTTCATCGGCACGTGTAGTGATATAACTAAAGTGCCTATCTACATGGAACTTCATAAGAGGCATGAACCTTTCCAGGTGTTCGACGTTATATGAGGGAAAGACTCAATAGCCTTTTTTAGCTACAGGTAGTAGGTATGGAATACTGCGTTCGACTACCATTGTTTCCCCATATCACTCGAATACCAGAGTATGGTGAACTTCGCAACGAGTGGCTCAAATGGCTCAATGGCAGGGAAGGTTGCACCTTCCGGCATCTCCCAAGCAGTAAATGAAATGAGGATCAACATCCAACTAAAATGGAACTCGTAGCCCTTCTCCTAAGCTTCGTGGAAATCCAATTCTAACTGGTTGACTAAGTAACTAGCCCAGTTCATCTGGTGTCCTTCCACGCATTTTCCAGCGAGATCAACGACAAACCCTGTGATCTGCATGGGTCTGTTCTTTCGGACTAGATTACCAACAATTAACTGGAAAGCAAGGTGCAGTGCGCCATTCTGAATGGAAGCTACCTTATAGCCTCGCGTCCCCTTCTCTACATTGTCATAGGTGTCTTTAATCCTTTGTGCTAGGGTGCGGTCTGCAACCTTCCTTGGGTAAAATTCTTGTGGGTCGGGTCCCTGGATGCTCAATCCAATGATCCTATGGATCAGCGCTGGATCAATGGTGATACGCCTGTCTAACCACAAATAACCACCATGGAAGTATGAAATCAGGAGCTTAACGCACACGTTAACCTCCTGGTGCCTTCCAAAATGTGGTATCTTCATCACGATCAAGATAGTGGATGATGATGTTCATGGTCCACGGCTAGGGGATGATCTTTGACTTTACCCTTGGTCTTGGTCAAGTACTTGTGAGGTGCGAGCATGCCATAACTCTTGTGGTCTCCCAGATTATAGTCACTGATCTTCAAGGTTGGAATCCTCTCCAACTGTCGTCTGACTACTTGTATTCCCTTCGGGAGGTACACAGTGATGACTGTGTAGTCGAAGTCCCTCGAGACATTGTCACGACTCACCACACCGGCCAGGGGTGGGATGTAGTTGAGTAGGATGGATGCGATTAACTTTGCATTCGCCAAGTCATCTTGATGCTTGGTTCTTCTCTCGGCCGCAACGTGGGATGGTTCAGATCCACGAGAAGTCAATGGAGAGGATTGCACTCCTCTCATCAATGAAGCTTGAACTCCTACGGACATTACTTTCTTAGCCATTAGATTGATTAGAATTTCCTCTAATGCGCTAATGTCGTCCGAAATGCATGCTCGAGATCGGATATCTCAGGTTGATGAAAAAATACTCAATGCAACAGAATGGATGGTGAGGTCTCAATGATCACTGCGTGAAATCAACTAGTTCTCTATGGGATCGGATAATCACAATTGGAAAAAGTGTTCTCAGTGCAACGCTCGACGGAATAAATAGACAACCCTGTAACAGTTTCTTCCAATAGGTCGAAAAGACTTAATCAATGCAATTCCATCCGTTATGGCATGGTCCTAACGGTCCAATGGTGAGATTTTGGTCCATAACTGCTCTTCTAACCATTTGGGAGTGTTGGTCTAACGGTCATAATGCCTCCAACGGTTATATTTCTCCACCATGGAAAAGTGCCATTCTGTGTTGTACTGATATTCCGACGAAGTTGAAATTCTGGAAACCTTCCTTCTGCGAAGTTCTTTCTGGTGCTTCTTGTAATTTTTATAACTTTGATTTCTTCTTGCTGATCTTTCTAGCCTTCTTTCTTGTAAGTTGAGTTACTGTGGTTCCTTTTTCCATTCTGATTCTTATCTTCTCTTTCCATAGTAACTTCGCGTTGTTGATGATCTTTTCTAGGGTTCGAGTGTAATGCTTCTTCTCTTTCTGGAGTAGGTGCCCTACTCTCCTGTATGGATAGGTTCTTCAAGTCTATTTGTGTTCTTTCAGCTTAGGCAGCCAGATCCCTAGTCCTTAGAAGCGTCGACTTGTTCTCTTGTTCTGCTATCAAGTGTGTTATTCTCCCGGTCATGAAATCTATTAATTCTTGTTTTTTCTATTATAGGGCTTCCTCTTCTTTTCTTCTTTGGATCTGATCTTTCTCAATCCAGGTCCTTCATAGAAAAATAGAAAATAGGGCATTGTTCTCAATAAAATTAACGACCTCAAATTATTCCTCTGTCAAAGTTCCATGAGCACTCATAGATGTCTGGGTAAGTCTTCCACATAGGGTTATCAACTTTCCTCTAAATAATCATATTCCCCCCAATGAGGGAATCATAGCAGGTTTTCCCAAAAATTCCCAAGTTCTTTCTGTCATGATATTCACCTGTGTTTCCTCATACAGAACACAGTCTATGTCGAAGTCTCCTATTCTTGCTTCTATGCATTCTTTGTATTTTAATATCTCTGATAGTTTAGTGTCTCTGTGGTCATTCATGGTTCCTTTCATCTTTAGTAATACAGTCTCTGATTCTTTCTAGGATTCTGCCATAATCTTAGTCTCTTGGCCTTTCTCTTGGTTTGCTTGTTCCATATTCATTCTTTCAAGCTTAGCAATCATTCAAGGGAAATCCAAAACTTGATGGTCCATAGCTTTACAACAAATACAACTAGGTCTTCTACCAGGGCATTCCTTAACAAGATGTCTTGGTCTTCTGCAACTGTAACAAAGAGTTAATCCTCTATTTCTCTTAAATGATCCCCAACTTTTCCTGTACTGTGCACTGGGATCACAGTAACTAACCTGCAAGAAATTCTTTCTAGGATCCTGCATCCATTTGTTAGTCCAAACATTCTTTCTATGCATAGGGATAACATACCTTTCATTATTTCTATCAGATCTATTCATATAAAATATTTGTTCTTCTAACTGTACCCTATTTTTCAGACTAGGACAAAATTTATCAAACATACCTAGATTCATTCTTTCGAAACAAAAATTTTCACTTATCTTACCTTTCTCATAGCACAAAGCTTTCAAATCTTATCTCTTTTCTTTATATTAGATTTCTCTTCTTAGCATAGAGTTTCACAAGTCAAGTAGAATAATGCACACTAAAATCTACGTACATAGATTTCTCTTTTCTTCAGCTCCCAGCAATCACAGTTTCAAGTCCTGACAACGGAACCATTTGTTGGGACACAGGGAAAAACCCAGGGTTCAACGCTTCAACAACGTACCAACAAAACCCTAACTACCAGCCCTTTCGGCAACACCTGCGAAGCAGATGAAGTCTCACCCGAGGTAGAGGCACAGGTGGTTGTAGGACTCCAATGTCTACAACCTAGCTGGGACACAGATCTGTGACTACCATACTCTAACAAAACACTTAGCAGTTATCATTCATTAGTATTTACCATAATTAAAGATCAACGCAGTATTCAACCGGATCTAACACATCTAAGAACTTAGCATAAAGAAACAGATCATATCTATCATCTTATTAACATCATTAGGTACTAAGTTTATCATATTCATTTAAACATACATTATTTCACTAAGCATTAATCACATAAACAACATAACAACCACATGCACAAAAGAAACCATAACATAGGATATACGTGGTTCACCCCCAGCCTGGGGCTATATCCACCAAATCTTCTTCTTCTTTATTATCTTTTGTCAAGCTTCTTACATGCACAAAGCCTCAGAACCCACTCTGCATAGGACAAGATATCTATGCACCTCACCAGATCCTTCTTCTCCTGAGCTAGGTTCAAGCACAAATCCTTCCTACAATCTACGCATAAACTTCTTACAATCACTTGCACTTAGCTCTGCAAGTTCTCAACACAACATGCACAAAGCATCATAACCATTCGCACTTAGCTTATATTAGACTTCACTATCTCTCTACTTACATCGCTTAGATTTCTATTTATACATTACAAAATGGGTCTAAACATGGGTAAACCCATGGGCTGACATCCCCATACTCGTTACATAAACCCAAAACCCAAAAATGCCCTAAAAAGGGGCCGAGATCTTGCGATATCCACTTCAACTTGCGCTCCACCTTCAACCAGCTTGTTAAAGTCCCAAAAATAGGTCAAATGTGACCAAGGATCTCCAAAACTTGGTCAAGGGCCAACATCTGTTATAGATATGGCTCACCTGCATTGGTTGGTTATTCAACATTCCATACTTTGCTAAATGTTAATTTCCCTCTGTCGTCGAAAACTTAGGGTTTAAGGTGCCTTCCTTGTAATGTTCCTGATCATTGACATCTGAGACAACTTACAGATGTGATTCAGGCCCAATTCAAATATGATGGAGTGGTTTTATGTGATGTCATCTTTGGGGGAAACAAATCCTGTTAGCCAACAAAAGATGAGACAAAAAAAAAAATTCAAGTATGTTGTGACTTCTATTCTCCCTGTATTCGATCATCTGTTTGGTTGAAAGTCCTGCCTGAAGATTTGTATGTTGAACTTCTTTGTTTTATTACTGTAAATTGGAAGGGACGTCCAAGACAACTACAAAATGTTCCTTTGTTGAAGTACAAAACTTCTTTCAGCAGCATGAATTTGGAAAGTGTATCAAATGTTGCAGATCACATCAGAATATATATTTCATTGTAGGGGTGGCAGACATGGCAGGCCAAAAAATGGTATGGAATTTTCAGAAGTGATGCAAAATATTACTCCATGCCCAGATACACTCAGAAAGAAATTATAAAATTGGATACCCATGAACTTGAGAAACTGTATGCATATTTGAATCAACATTATAAAATTACAGAACGTTTTATGCCAAAGTTGTAACAGACTTGACAGATAACTAGTATCTATGTCAAAGAGTGTTGAGCGACCTCTGGATGCAGTAACAAACTCGACATACAATCAAATTTCGATCTATACTAATACTAATGTCAAGTGCAAGAATTCGTGATCGAAGGCTCCAGGTAGTTTCACCTTTAGGCATCCACACTGGCGATGACCCCAGGACCTAGATAGCTTCGACTTCGGACATTGACATTGGTGATGGTAGTGGGAACAATGTTATTGACTACACCGTGTCAATGCAATGAACAATCAGGGTTGTCATTGTCAAATCACTTATAATGTAGGAGTGTCAGACCTACAAAGAACATCGACTTTAGTGTTGCTTTGTCACGACAAGTACAATGTTGCTTTGAGTCCATAAATATTTAGACGTTGGGTGTCATGTGTGATAATGACCTTGACATTAGGCACATGTCAGACATCTATTATCTGAAATTGCAGTGCTAATGCAATTTCCATAGTGGACGATGTCTCAATTGCATTGGCACAAGCAATATTAATTATGTGATTAATTAACATCCTTGAAGGACGTGAATCCCAAACAATGCCTAAAACTTTTCGAAAAGTTGTGTGTTCAAAAAATACATTGTTCTATATTTTAAAAAATAAGAAATTGTAGGTGGAAACAACTTTGAAATACACCACTACATTAAGGTTTCTTCTAAAGAATGAAATAAAATGATTACATGAAGGTGGTAGTAAAAGGTGATTTTTAGAAACCAAATCATTACTTGAACAGGCGGAACTTCTTGCAGAAGGTGGTAGTATAAAGTAATCCTCAGAAAGTGTTGCAAAGTTCATAATCCATAATTCCTTCCCATTAAATTTTCTTAGTTACATGTTGATGAGGGCATTAGAAAGTTTTGAGAGCGTCGTTCCTTGGTTATATACCCACATTCAAGTAGGAGGAGAATATTCGTGCAAAGAGGGGCAAGTTCATTGACCCAGATGCAACCATATGAATAGAAATAGTAAGAGAAATTGTGCAGTGGCAATAGAAAGTTGATTGTATGTGGAGTCTGTTACTACATACAGAGGACAATGAACAAAATTTGACAAAGAATATGACCTTCTATCAAGTCTATTACCACACCCAGAAGTAGCTCAACAAACTTTGAAATAGAAACTTCTGTAATTTTAGGATGTAGATTCAACCACCCATACAGTTTCTCATACTCGCGGCGATCCAAATCTATAATTTCCTTTTGAATATATTCGTGAATGGAGTAATATTTCACGTCATTTTCTGAATATTACAGACCATTTTTCAAACCACGATATGTGCGACTCCTCTAACGAAAGATAAATTATTGTGTGGTCTGTAGAATTTGATACACTTGCCAAATCTGTGTTGTTGGAAGAAATTATATACTTCAACGAAGGTCAATTTTGCAGGTGACTTGAAAGTCTCCTCCAAATCCCAGTAATTAAATAAAGAATATCAACACACAAATCTTCAGGCGTGCCTTTCAACCATCCAAAGCATCGAATATAGAGACAACACCAATCACAAGACACTTGATTTTATTTTTTATTTTTTTGTGTCTGAATTTTTTTTGGCTAACATAGTTTTTTTTCACTCAAAGCTAGCATCACATAAAACCATTCCCTCATATTTCAATTGGGCTTGAATGTCATCTCTAAGTTGTCTCACACATCCATGACCAGGAACATTACAACGAAGGCACCTTAAAACCCAACTCTTCGATGATAGAGAGAAATGGAAATAAGTATTTAAAATCAACGCTTGAGAATGATAGTATAATCTTCCATAGATTTTGTCTTAATTCATTTTAATGGCAGATGCCCTCAATCTTTACGTTGATTAATGTCAGTCTTTTCGAATATGTGTGTTGAATAGTCACCAATAGCACAAGTTAACATTCCCATATGCAAGCATATTCTCAAATATGACAACCTGTAACATATGCACAATATTAAAGAGGGACATGACGTCAAGACCTCTGTGGATGACACGTTAGTGGATGGCAGCGTGGTGGTACAATATTTCACTGTTACTATGATGATGCCTTTAAAAAATTAAAATAGCCAACACTTTTTGCAAATTCAAAATGGACGCAGATTTTTTTTTTATCAGATCCCATAATATATGCATGTTTATGCATTTTAATGGGAGATGTCCTCGAGCTTTCCACTTATTAAAGACAATATTTTTGAACATGTCTGGTTAATTTTCACTAGTAAAATAATAATTAATGTGCATTGGGAAGGGCGGAAGGTATCGGGGATGGAGGGGAGCGAAAAATGCTTTTAACGTTTTTGAACTCGAGAGTGCGTGAACCCGTGAAACTTTGAAGACTCGAATAAGTATGGAAAGTCAAGTCAGTTAGATAGAGTCATCATAGGTAGAGGCAGGCTTGCGAGTTCGAGGGTTCTGGGGTCGAATTGTAGAGCATGAAATTTTTGGGTGCAAGATGTATACCCCAAACATGGGTTGCCAGAGTTCAATAGCACCTATCTGCGAATCCGCATTCATAAAATTGGATAAGTATGCAAACGAACGATGATCGGTTGGAATCGTGATGTGAAGATATATATGGAGATGAATATTTGTCAGTTCGCCACACCGGGACCCCGTGAGAACATAAACGTGACAAAAGTATAGAACCAGAAACGCATAATAGAGAGTAAGAACAAAAGGGAAAACCATGCAAGTTTAGAAGAAATTGTCTAAGTATGGAAACGAACGATAGTCAGTCGGACTCATGATGTAAAGATATATATGGAGAAGACGATTTTTCAATTGTCCACCCTGGGAACCCGCGACCACAGAAACATGAAAAATTATAAAACCATAAACGCATAATAGACGGGAAGAAAAAAAGGGAAAAATATGCAAGTTTACAAGAGGAAAAAGAAAGGGAGAGAATAAATTTATCGCTCACAAAACAACAATTAGTCTCATAACTATGAAACCATAGAAATAAATTAACTACAGGAAAAACATCGTCAGCTATGAAATATAGTTGGAGCCCGACAAACTCTGGTTCAAGCCATAAGAGATGTTGTTTACATCCACTGCAAAATTTTGCATATTATTTTATCTTAATAGTATTTTCTGGGGAGCCAACTGTAAAACCATGTAACAACAGATCCAACTGCAAAAGGCCCAAATGCAACCGCAAAACCTCAACCCTGCAAAGTTGAATCAAGCAACATTAAGCATCATCCAACGAACCAAGAAGCAAGCACCACCTAGCCAACCAGGAATGCCGGTGAAGAACAATATTGGCCAAATTCACTGTACACAAGATTGTATCAAAAAATTCGGAGGAAAATGTATTGTAACACATCTGTTAACCAAATATTTAAGGTTGTGAGACCTATCAGGTAAAAATTCAAAGCTGCCAGGACCGTCCAAAGGCCTGCCATTGTGCAAGCAATTAAGAAAGGTGTGGTTTTCACGACTGGTATTTTCAATACTGGGAGCGATCAAAATCCTCTTGCAGTCCATCTTTGTATGTGATTACTATGACCAGAGAAGTAGGACTGTAATGTTGTTTTCATCTCATCCCTGATTGCCAATGTTTGACATAGAACCTACCTCCATCACAACCACATTAACGCATAGGAAAAGGAAATCATATTTTCTCCTCACATAAAAGGATGTTCTGTAAGAGGATTTCGACTCAAGCATCCCCAACAGTAAAATTTCCCACCTACAAACTGCAAATAGAAAACGAAGCTAAACACGACACCCAAACCTTCCCATCAACGGGGAACGACAGAAGGCCATTGTTCGACACAAAACCTACCTCCAACACAGCCATAGTGATGCATAGGAAAATGAAATCGTATTTTCTCCCCACATACAAAGATGTTTTACAAGAGGATTTCGACTCAGGCATCCCCAGTAGTCAAATTTCCCACCTGCAAACTGGAAATAACAAGCGAAGCTAAACACGACACCCAAACTCGCCCATCAATGGGGAATGCCAGAAGGGAAGTTCCAATTGCGGTTGCAGAATCCCAAGCGTGCAAACTGCAATAAGACAAACAAACGAACAAGAACAACAGGAACAGGCAAATAAGAAATCAGTGAACAAGCAAGAAGCAAGCATGAACCAATGAACCAACAATGTCGTTGAAGAACAATATTGCCCATATTCACTGCAGAGAACATTGCATATAAAAAAAAAAATTGGAAGAAAATGTATTCTGACAGGCCTGTTAAGTAAACATTTAAGGCTGTGAGGTCTGTTAAGTAAACATTTAAGTCTGTCAGAACTTCTCTGTAAACATTTAAGAAAGAATGCAGTGTGGTAGGTCTCTTACATGTGAAAAAACATTTATTATATTATTTTATAACAATAAAAAAAAATTAGTAACAATAGTTCGAACAATAGAGGCTATGTAAAAAATTAAATATATTCAAAGGACAAACTAATATGAAGTCAACTAATAAAAAACTGACTCTCTATCTTCAAAACATTGGATATCCAAACATTTCAAGAAAAAAATAAAAAATTAGAAAGACCGTATATGATCAAAAACTTTGGATATGCTAACATATCAAACATTGGGAATAATGAAGTTGGCAATAAGACCTTCAATCTATTATCCAATCAGATCATGACATATATGGTATTTTTTATTATATAAAAATCAATGGTTTTAGATCCCTAGTTCCAACAATAGATATTATGAAAATATTTTTAGTCAAAGGACAAACTAATATGAAGTCAACAAATTATCGATCGCTATAGTCCCTCTACGCCTTCGGCAGGGACTAATAACTGAATGGAAACCTTATAATGTAATAAACTAAAGTAATGGATTGAACTACGTGGTTGGGAAAATCTGATCGAGCACAAAACATTTAGCATTTCATGGGTTTACCAAAAGAGACTTTTGAACATAAGATTTCAAAATAAGTTTTAAGAGATTAGGTTAAGATATCAGCTGACAAAATTGCAAAGACGTTTACAATATATAGAAAAAATCATTTAGAAATTAACACTGTGAAGCAAAGAATGATCATAAAAAGAATTAGTTCTTATTCTCATTAGAGAGAAAAATTCATTATAAGCACAAGTTTGTATACACCTTTAAATTATAATACAGATTTTACACATATATAATACAATTATTCTCAATAGGGAATCAAAGATTTTGAGTTGGGTAGTGTAATTATTTTAAAATGTAGTTTATGTTGAACAAATAGAATTTGTAATATAAAGCCAAGAAGATAACTAGGTTATAAATAAGAGCACCCTTTTTCTTTTTTCTTTTTTTATATCTTTTTTAAAATAAAATCAAAATATCATGCAACATATTAAATGACAAGGCTACTATTAAACAAATTAATTTTCAAAGTTATTATGGATTTTGCAAAATTATCATGGATTTTGCAAAATTACTATGGATTTGATGCTTAGCTTGATGAACCTTGAATTGCACACCCATATTCCTTGTGTTAGCTTTGTTGATCATTGGATATTCATTGATTGGCCACCCTACCAACTCCAATGGTTACTCTTCTTCCTTAAGGACCCCTGAGCCATAATGGAGCTATATAGAAGAAACCAATCTAGTAATAAGAGAAGGGTGAGGTTGCTAAGCTTAGAAAAAAATACCCACTTCACAACATGGTTCAATGAACTAAACTCTCAACAATGACCAACATAAATTTCACAAACATTATGACAAACATCCAACATTAGGGTGCAAAAAGTGTTTTCTTCTTAGCCCAGACTTTCCTTTTATATGTTGTGTGGTTCATGCCACTTGCTCAACTCATGAAAATATTTATTTTCCTAAATTACTATTTACCTATTATTCACCCACCCATCACTACAAGGAGAACACCTCGTAGCGAAGGTTTTTATGGAACCTCCTCAAAAAATTTCTCCCTTATATGTTTATAGTGGAGGTTGTCAGTGGAGGCGGGCGACTGAAGGTTTTTGCAGAGGTTTTTTTACTAGTGCTCATGTAAGGACACTATGCATTAGTGCACACCTGACAACAACACCCTGGTGCTGAACTAGTAAGGCACACCATTAAATGCTATGAACAAAATAAAATACATAGCAGTGCTCCACTCTAAACAAAGTGTGTCGGTGCACGTACACATAACACCCTAGTGTGTATAAATGTTGAGCGCACCGAGGCAAGGTAAAATAAAAAAAATTACCAAATCAATGTTCATTATTACATGTCATTATGTGCTTCCAACCTCTCATACAAGCACTAGTGCTCACTCTCATTTCACGGTCACCCCATTTGCAGTGCTCTACAGTTAGTTTGATAGGACCACCAGTAGAATACACACATTTCCAAATTTTGGAAAATACTGTGAATTTTCATTTCTTCTCTACAGTGCAACCATGCCTCCTAGGGAGAGAAGAGACCAACTAAATTGTTTATTACCTTATTATTTTCATTTTCATTGGATTAAAATTTGAAATTGGCCTAAAATTTAACCTTTTTTAGATTTTGTTTTATTCCACGTGGTGCGCTTAAATGCTTCATCTAACCCTGGATGTCGGTGCATCTTGTGAATTTACAGGAAGAACCATTGTCAGTCCGTATATCATTAATAAATGCACTAGTCCCATTCACAAAATGGCACCATGAAAAATGTTGAAAAATAAACATAGAGGTATGCTTTCCTGGACACCTCATTACTAGTGCATTATAAAACACAACTCATCATTAAACAAAATGTTGGTGCTCCAAGAAAAACGGAGCCCGGTGCGTTCCATTAACCAATCACACTGCCTAGTTTGTAACATGGGAAATTTAACTAGAGGTGCGTCAAAGTCCATCAAACGCACCGATGTTGTGTATAACATGACATCGAACAAAATATTTAACAATTTAGCATAACAATGTGTCTTATGGGACGCCTCATTACCAGTGCATTCTAAAAGAAAATGCAACACTAAAAAATGTCATTGCTCCAAGAAAAATAGAGCCCTGGTGCACTCCATTTAACCAACCGCACCACCTAATTTCCATCATAAAAAATTTAACCTAGCAGTGCATCCAGGTCCACACAATGAACTGGTGTTGTTCATAACATGATATAAGGTCAAATATTTAACAATTTATCATAGCAGTGTGTCTTATAGAATTCTCCATTATTGATTCGTCCTAAAAGACAATGCACTGCTAAAAGATAGCAGTGCTCCAAGAAATGTGGAGCACCGCTACGTTCCCTATAATCAACCGCATCATCTGGTTTCTGACCTAAAAAATTTAACAAAGCGGTGCGTCCAAGTCTAAGAAATGCACCTATGTTGTGCACAACATGACACTCTGCAAAACATTTAATATTTATCATAGCGGTGCGTCGCACAAAATGCCTTGTGGATAATGTATTCTCATACACAATGCACTACTAAAAACGTCGATGCTCTATAAAATGTGGATCCCATGTGCATTATATATAACACACCACCTCAAAACCCACATAAAAAGTACAAGGAGTAGTGCATCTAAATATAACCAACGCATCGACGTCGTGCGCATCATCGCACTACCTGGCATATTTAACCTTTATCCTAACAATGTTTCTAATGGGACGCCTTGTTTCCAGTGCATTATAAAACTTAACACACAACTAAAATACATATCAGTGCTCCAAGAAAGATGGATCCCCAGTGCATTCCATAGAACCAACCACACTGCATCACATAGAACATAGGAAAAATGGCATAACAATGTGTCTTGTAGGGTGCCCCATTACCAGTATGTTATAGAACACAACACACCACTAAAATACATATCAGTGCTCGAATAACCATGGAGCACGGGTGCATTAGACAAACTGCACCACTTAGTGGTGCTTTGTTTCTGATATAGAGCATCAATAATGATGTGTATTATCTATTATAGGCACACCGATTACTTTTCCATATTTTTTTGCAAACAAAAATTAATTTCATTTTTTGATAAATGCAAAATAGTTATATGTGTGTGTTTTATAATTTCAATTTGGTTTATCTCTATATATGTTCCTAAAAATAATTGTATGTGAATCAGAGACACCGACGATTACGAACGCAAGATCAAGAGCCAGAAGAAAAACAATTTAATTCACAAACTACATATGCAAACCTTTGCAGTTGAATTTTGCAGAGATTTTTCTTTGCGAAGGAAAAAATGGAGGTCACTCTTTGATGCCTCTCATAATTTAGCACATGGATTCGATCCTCTGTCACTCCTTCAATGCTCTGTCTTGCACCTCCTCCTTCGCAGGCCATTCAACTTTCTCCAAGATACCGTCCTCATCAATCCTGTAGCCATAATATAAATTAGCATCAATTCGCTTGTAAATATCATACATAGACCTCCTCTTCTTTGCCTCAAGGGGGATTATCGAATAACTCTTCGAGGTCAGGGAGGAATTCCATAACCCTGAAGTATCCATAACCAGGGCCCTTGCTGGTGGGACCAGGCACATCAACTTCGTTCCCTTCCAATTCCATCATCTTGGCCCATACTTTGGCATAATTAGGACCACCAAGCTCTACGATCAGAGCTTCCCAATGCCCCTTTTTCCTGATCAACAAGAAAGGAACCCTAGTGGAAGTCTTAATTATAATACTTTGTCAACCTCAAGAATGTCCTAAGGCACGTACAATATATATAATAGAATTTAAGTAGCACATTTGAAAAAAAAACTAATGATCCATAAGCTTCACCAACTTGCCTTATTATTGAATATTAAGCATTTCCTTGGCCTCGACCTGCTCCACCATGAGATCCTCACTCGTGTATTTACTAAGAAGCTCCAATTTATTCTTCTCCACAATCGTGCACTCAATCTCTTTCTCATCTATAAGGGGCACATGGGAAACAAACTCTCTCTCTCTCTATTGTTGGTTTCGCTTGTCCTTCTCTCCACATCCCCCTCCCCCTCGAACAAAATCGACTTAATGACAGTGACCTCCCCACCCTTGACTGTCAACCTGGCCTCCCTCTTGACAGACTCGATCCTCTACCACTCCCTCAACACTCTAGCCCACATCTCCTCCTTCGTGGGTTGCTCGACTTTCTCCAAGATATCATCCTCATCATTCCTATAGCCATAATAACTGGCATCATTTTGCTTGTAAATCTCATACCTATACCTCCTCTTCTTTGCCTCGGGGGGCTTATCAAATAGCTCTCTGATTTCAGCGAGAAATTTCGCAGCTCCACTTGTATAATTGATTGTTGGAAGATTTTAACTTGCCATTTGTTGGAAGGCTAAATAACTTTTGCAAAGTCTCTTGTTCCATAGATCATCAATCACCCTGATCGAACAATAATCGGATTTGTGGAGAAAAATCTTCTCAGCTCTCCATAAAATTTTTGAAGTGCATCATTCAGGTGACAAAATAACATTCCTTTTATCTTTATGTAATATATCTACCTTGATTCCCTACAACATTTGACTTGCTCTTCAGTTACAAATATTTTTTCATATATTCTAGTATTACATTATGTGTCACTTAATTTATTTACTTAATAATCATTAATAATTAAAAATGATTTATTGTTAAGGTTTTCATATTAAATATTTATGAAAGTAGTTAAACATTTTATGATTTTGTCTTTTTCAATTTGTCATCACCAAACTATTATGACTAGATTACAAAGCTAAATTGCTATTTTCCCTTCATGCTATTTTTAACAACCAAAAAATCAAATCATAACACATTTAGATTACAACAATATTTTTTGATTAATATTTATATAAACTTAAGAAATAAAAAAATAATAAGAAATAGTTTAAAAAAACATAATAAAGTCCCCGGATGGGGTGCTCTCTAGGTCACATGCCAAACTGGAGGACATGAGTTGCCTTGTGAACTCTCCAAGCAACCACGTGGATACCCTTTCGAGCCCCACTCCTATCAATTAAGAAGGCTCTGGATATTTATCATGTAGCAGGAAGGACTGCGTGAGTTAAGGAGTGGGATAATTATGGAGCAAGGTATTTTTAAGGTATGTTTTTTCGTGGTGTAGTTTTAAATTTTTGACTAATTTAAAAGGTTGATTGATTTTTTTAAATATTTAATTGGTTTAAAATGGAGCAAAATCCTTCTATTAAAAATCTAAAATGTATAAAATTTTGATAAACTCAAGGTAAAAGTAATTCAAGGTAAAAGTAACTCAGGGTAAAAGTGAGGATACCCCTGAATATCTGACCAGATTCATGCCCAATTTTTTGGAAAAAAAAAATTACTCCGAGTTAACTTACTCCGTGAGAAGATTGAGAGGCGTTGTTCATGAAGAGATGTGACGTACTGATCCTGGCATCACTATTCCCCATGCTCTCCCGATACGTGACGATCACCTCCAACGTGAGTCTATCATTCTGCAGTAAGCAATGGATCCCCTCCATGCATGGGGACGTGATGAGAATGATCATATCGGTGGCAGGTAGGAAGATAACAGGATTTGATCCATTTGTTTCAATGAAGACATTAATAACTGCATGGTACCCGCAACCAAAATTGGAACTCACGCGAATAATGTTGGTGAGAGCCTGGGTTTGGAATATGATTCTCGACTTGCAGAGGACTCGAAGGATGAAATCATATAAAGGTGAACGGGGGAATGTATAGCTAATGTGGGCAGCTCAGGCTCTGGTCTCACATTCTGTTGAATTGTTTTGCGGTGTCTCTCCCTCTGTTTACTTCCTGAGTTGGTTTTACTCTTCCCATTTGTCAACCTCTGAAGTCATGGCACCCCAATAATCATGCTACTATTCAATCTCGAGCAGACAAAGCTGCTAAGGGAGTGGCCGCGACCTACTCTAACACTATCCCTGAAGCAACTCAGGCTGCCATGAAAGACTTAAAGGACGAAGTCAGCCTCGTTCGTGAATTTAAAGAGGAAGATGAAGTGGAGAAGGAAGTAGGAGATATTATTTTGCATCTGGGTTGCACCAGCTCAATCTTCTTTCGCACAGTAGATTTATACTGGCACATGAAGTCCACGGTTTCTCTGGGCCTTCTACCCAAGGATGACGACTTCAGGCAGTTAAAGACCGAATGGAGGCTCTTGAGGTTCATAATTCTTACGTGGTTGATATTCTCACATGGATGGATAATAGGTTGGGTGGTTCCTTTATTCCCCAGAGCATCGCTATACAGGTCCAGAGACCTCGCCTACTGCTGCACAGAGGACTGTTCCTGCTCCCCCTCAACCACAGGTTTCTCATGAATATTAATAAGAGTTGCTTGGATTTTAGTTTTCCTGTTTTTCATATGCTTATAAGTTTGCTAGTGTTAGACAAAGGTTTAATTTTGTTCAGACAGATCTTAGACAATTTATCAAAACTTTTATGATCAGTACATTAGCCTGGTTTTCCATATGGGCAGGTCCTTTTTTTTTCCCAGAGACTGTCATAGTCTCCTGGGATCGACTTTGCTCTGCTCTTTTTGTACAATATGTTCATTTATAATACAATAGTTCCTTACTTAAAAAAACACATAATAAAGAAGATATTAATGTAAAACTAAATTCCATTATAGGAATATACCATTATAATAATGGTATGTAATGTATCACATAGTTATAAGAGGACAATTGTAAAAGTGAAAGTTGGGGTAGTGTTATAGTCCTCACCATTGTTTGTTTCCTAAAAATAATGTAGTTAACGCATTCTTTCATAAGGAAGTCATTGCTAAGCAATGGAGTTGTCGACGATGTTAAGTTATGTTGGTTGGTTATACAAAGATAAACTTGTATATGCATATGAAGGTATTGCAATAGAATTATAGAACTTGTTTATAACGATTGTGATCCTTGATACCATGTTTCGACAAGATGGACAAAGTAATGAGAAAAAATGTTTTTGTCATTTATTGATGAATTTTGTTGATGCAATGTCAACTATGGAAGACTAGGAGTTACTTATGACTCATATAGATACTTTCATAAACAATTCCTTTGATAAGGAATTACATTTGTTTGCGACAAATGATGATGTACAAAATCATAATAAGCATTGTTTAAGAAACATAAAACGTCTCATTGTAGCCACGGTTGCTACAAGAGAAAAAAACAACTACTCTATGGAAATAGATGAGGAAGAATGAGAACTTGAGTTACTTATCGCACTTGGAGCTAGTGTGATGCTTACATCAAACATATGGATTGATGCAAGACTCGCCAATGGTGCTCTTGGAGTTGTAGAACAACTTGTGTATAACCCTCAAATTTTACCCCCAGAACCACCCACATATGTTTTAGTAAGATTTGATAATTATGTGGGAGTTCCATGGGATGAATCATTCCCTCAAACAGTTCATATTACACCTATTGAAAGAGGTAATAAAAAACAACTTCCTTTGAAACTTGCTTGAGGTTTAACAATTCACAAGTCACAAGGATTGATGTTGGAGAAAGATACTATTAATATTGGGAAGCAAGAGAGATAGGGTATGGTGTTTATTGCAATATTTTGAGTTAAATATTTGAATTGTCTACGATTTCAAGTTCCCTTTTCATATGATCGGTATAAAAATATGAAAAAACTAGTAGGTGTGACTAT
>JZKD02S2283973.1:262862-277688 GCA_000966675.3 Picea glauca | reverse complement strand
AGACATTCGAAGGGTAAGCGTTGGGGTTAAGTTTCAACCTCGTGAAACATGAAGTCTCGACGCATTCGGAGGAGTAGCCCTAGGTCACAGGGAAGGGTCACATGGACGAAGGCCAAAGGAGGAGCTAAAGAACATTAGCCCCTTTTCGGAGTTCGGGAGTTGGGGAGTCAGAGTTGACTCATATATATAAGTCTTGAAGTCGCGAAACACAACACGTCGTTTGGGCTCAGTCAGTGGTCACAGGGGGTGGTCACATGTAGGAGGATAAGGGAGGAGCTAGCAAGTGCTAGGCCCTCGTCGGTATTTCATAGGTAGAGAGAATCAAGTGGCTCACATACAGGATACCCGATACGCGAAATCATGAAGCACCTTTTGCATAGGCATGCGGTCACAACCTGTGGTCGTATGGGAGAGATTGCGTCGGGCATTTGTTTGCATGGGTGTAGTTTCATTTGGGCCTGTGGATCAAATAGTAGGATTCTAGCAGGGAATCGAAGAGCCAAAATGGCTTGAGAATAGGAGTGATCCAGAGACTGGGAGGTCGCAGAACCCCGAAGGGGAGAGGGGTTGTATCAATTGGTAGCAGATCAGGTTTTGATTTCTCTAGGCAAAGGAGGTAATCAAAATAACAATCCTTGCTTATAGATAACAGACAAAGGAGATGACCTGATAACATCAGGTGGTATCACAAACAAGAGTTTTCCTCTAAACAACAGGTGAAGGAAGGCAGAGTATTGATGCTCCATGAGAAGGTTCTTGTATGGACACGTCACGCAGTAGAAAAATTTTAAATAGTCGGGTAAGCTATGAGGGAAGATGGAGATGCTCGCTGATGAAGAGTAATCCATAGAAGGTAGAAGGTAGATGAAGAAGATGGCTACTGAAGGCCATAAGCGTGGTCCAAGAGAAGACCACCAACATAAGAGCAAGGCTTAGATAGACAAAGAGCTCAGCGAGATAAAAGCACGGATGGAGAAGATTGCATTTAAGATGCAGCAGGATGCAAAGGTGCATTGGGTATATGAATGGCCCATGAAGAAGAAGGTAAAATGGCCGATTAAGAAATTGTTGGCCAGAGGACAGTGAAGGCTGATGAGGAGGTGGCTGAGGCATACTAAAACCCCCAGTGACATAGAGGAGGAACTGATTCACATTTGTGAACCAAAGACTAGGATAAATCTCAGCGATAAGGAGGAGAAGAGATCAGATGAGGATATCATAAACTGCTAGGTGGACAGAACTTGAATTTCAAGTTTCCAGGTGGGAAATGGAAAGAGATCAGTGGAAGGTCTCGAATACTGCTAGGGGAGCAGTGCCGAAAGTTCATATTTCCAATTGGGCAACGAGATGGGATCGGTTGATCTCATAAACTGCCAGGTAGGTAGAATAAAATTCCCAAATTAGCAGGTGAGCAGGAAGGAAGAGATGAGACTTTCTGAAAGTCTCGAGAGCTTAAAAGTGAGTTCATGTCAACAAGAAGTGTTGATATATGGAGATTCATGTGGATTTGCAGACCATGTGAATGAAGACGATGAGAAGTTAAATACTTCCATCAAAAAGGAAGAGGATCAAAGGAGCATTCTGATTATTGGAGGGATCAAGATAATCTTACCAAATAGCCAAGTAGAGGCCAATGCACATGATGAGAGTGCAGCAGAAGAAGAAAGACAACCTGTAGTGACTGCCATGATGAAGGAGAAGGTATCAGAATTTGCCCAAGGAGAAGAATAAGAGGAGCACACAGTTGAGATGCTCACTCAATGGGAGATAGAATTGAGGATGTTGGAGGATTTGTTGGACAATCCAGAACTAGCAGATGACTGTGAGAAGACAGTCATGCAAAATTCAGGAGAAGAGAATTCGGAGGAATTGCTCAAAATTTTCAGTGAGGAAGATGAATAGGAAATGGACGCGGCACTGGAGCCTGCAGTAGAAGAGGGAGAAGACAATATAGACTTTATTGAGTGACATGAGGAATTAGAAACCCTGGAAAGAAGTAGGTACATCCAATAGGTCAAGTTGGAAGCAGATGGAGGAGCATACTAGCCAGGGGAGCAATTAGAAGAAGTTGGAAATATGCCAACACAAGAAGAGATGATAGAAAAAGCCAATATGTCAGTGGGGGAGATTGAACAACAGGTCAATCAAGAAGAGATTGCAGAATTGGAGTCTGTAGCAGAGTGGCAAGATAAGGCCACAAGAGATGGAGAAAATCGAAAGGGGGATTGAGTTGATCTACCCATTGGTAAAGAAGTGCAGGAGAGCAGACTGCATAAAGAGAACCAGCCATTGGAGCAGCTAGACAGGGAGATTGAAGAGATCAGAAAGCTGATGTTGAGGTCAGCGCAAGAAGCAGTCAGGAAGAGAGAGTTGAATAGAAGAGAACCTATCGTAGCAGCAGGGAAGAAGATGTATAAGCAACAACAAAAACAACAACATCATCAACAACGACATAGATGGAGAGGATCAGGAGGACAACTCTAGAAGAGAGTTTGGGATCATGGTGGATTTCAACACTCGAGAAGAGGAGCTCATGAGTAGGAGCTCATGTTTTTCCTAGCAGGGGAGTAGGATGCAGGAGCATCGCTCCACCTCAGCACCGCGCCAACATTCCATCACATCATCATGCATTTAAGGAGAAAGAGAGTTATTGAACCTCTCACATTTTTAAATATGAAATCAGATCCCATGGGGATTTGCATTGTAAGGATTTTAATGCCAATCCATGCCTTTGTACAGGCAGTAGGCAGAGTCACCTTAAATGGTTTCTTGTAGCAGACCCATATCGTAGTCAGGTCTGGGTAAAAATTTATGAAACTTTAATGGAATAGATGAGGTTAGGTGAGAGAGGACGAGCTCGCAGAGCCCCTCTTTTGTAATAAGATCTTGTTTCAGATTTCATGAGGGCAGATTAGAAACCATACTTGAGAGAGAGAGGTCTGGGAAAAATAGAGGCCTTAGGAGATCTTAGAAGTTTTGAGAGAGAGAGCTTGAGAGAACTGAGACTCTGAGTAGTCCATTTTTTGTAATCATTTGTATAGATACAGAAATATAATATAAAAGCAGTTTATTCTTGCATATTGTTGTTCATGTATTTACGTTCCATGAATGAATGTTGTAGATGTATGATAGATTTCATTTACAGTAGGAAGATAGGTTTCTCTATCTTTGATTGATTTGTGTAATATCATTTTGGGTTCTTTAGGCTGTGCAAAGAGTACATAATAGAATGTTGGAAGTTCTGTAGCCAGTGCAAAGAGTGCACATCTGAATCTCTCTATCGAGTTCATAGAAGAACGTGCCAGGAGGGCACACCTGGATAGTTTGCAAACTCAAGGAGGAGTCTTAGGGTTACTGAACACTCTGGAGGAAATATTGTGCAGAGGAAGCACATAAAAAAACTACTGAAGGTTCTGTAGAAGTTCTGCCAAGTGGGCATCGAGCAAGTGAAAGGAGTGCACAGGAAGAACTCTTTATCGAGTTCAGAAAGAACCAGAGTTACTAGAACTCTGTAGAGCTCTGCCAAGTGGGCATTGATCCGGTGCAAGTGTGCACAGAATAAATCTGTGTCGAGTTCGGGAGAAACCGAGTTACTGAACACTCTGTCAGGAGAAGCTCTGCAAGGAGTGCATCGAGCAAGGAGAAAGCCAGGAGGGCGATAAGCATTTTATTTTTCAAGAAAATACTTCGGATCTGAGTTTNACCTGTGGTCGTATGGGAGAGATTGCGTCGGGCATTTGTTTGCATGGGTGTAGTTTCATTTGGGCCTGTGGATCAAATAGTAGGATTCTAGCAGGGAATCGAAGAGCCAAAATGGCTTGAGAATAGGAGTGATCCAGAGACTGGGAGGTCGCAGAACCCCGAAGGGGAGAGGGGTTGTATCAATTGGTAGCAGATCAGGTTTTGATTTCTCTAGGCAAAGGAGGTAATCAAAATAACAATCCTTGCTTATAGATAACAGACAAAGGAGATGACCTGATAACATCAGGTGGTATCACAAACAAGAGTTTTCCTCTAAACAACAGGTGAAGGAAGGCAGAGTATTGATGCTCCATGAGAAGGTTCTTGTATGGACACGTCACGCAGTAGAAAAATTTTAAATAGTCGGGTAAGCTATGAGGGAAGATGGAGATGCTCGCTGATGAAGAGTAATCCATAGAAGGTAGAAGGTAGATGAAGAAGATGGCTACTGAAGGCCATAAGCGTGGTCCAAGAGAAGACCACCAACATAAGAGCAAGGCTTAGATAGACAAAGAGCTCAGCGAGATAAAAGCACGGATGGAGAAGATTGCATTTAAGATGCAGCAGGATGCAAAGGTGCATTGGGTATATGAATGGCCCATGAAGAAGAAGGTAAAATGGCCGATTAAGAAATTGTTGGCCAGAGGACAGTGAAGGCTGATGAGGAGGTGGCTGAGGCATACTAAAACCCCCAGTGACATAGAGGAGGAACTGATTCACATTTGTGAACCAAAGACTAGGATAAATCTCAGCGATAAGGAGGAGAAGAGATCAGATGAGGATATCATAAACTGCTAGGTGGACAGAACTTGAATTTCAAGTTTCCAGGTGGGAAATGGAAAGAGATCAGTGGAAGGTCTCGAATACTGCTAGGGGAGCAGTGCCGAAAGTTCATATTTCCAATTGGGCAACGAGATGGGATCGGTTGATCTCATAAACTGCCAGGTAGGTAGAATAAAATTCCCAAATTAGCAGGTGAGCAGGAAGGAAGAGATGAGACTTTCTGAAAGTCTCGAGAGCTTAAAAGTGAGTTCATGTCAACAAGAAGTGTTGATATATGGAGATTCATGTGGATTTGCAGACCATGTGAATGAAGACGATGAGAAGTTAAATACTTCCATCAAAAAGGAAGAGGATCAAAGGAGCATTCTGATTATTGGAGGGATCAAGATAATCTTACCAAATAGCCAAGTAGAGGCCAATGCACATGATGAGAGTGCAGCAGAAGAAGAAAGACAACCTGTAGTGACTGCCATGATGAAGGAGAAGGTATCAGAATTTGCCCAAGGAGAAGAATAAGAGGAGCACACAGTTGAGATGCTCACTCAATGGGAGATAGAATTGAGGATGTTGGAGGATTTGTTGGACAATCCAGAACTAGCAGATGACTGTGAGAAGACAGTCATGCAAAATTCAGGAGAAGAGAATTCGGAGGAATTGCTCAAAATTTTCAGTGAGGAAGATGAATAGGAAATGGACGCGGCACTGGAGCCTGCAGTAGAAGAGGGAGAAGACAATATAGACTTTATTGAGTGACATGAGGAATTAGAAACCCTGGAAAGAAGTAGGTACATCCAATAGGTCAAGTTGGAAGCAGATGGAGGAGCATACTAGCCAGGGGAGCAATTAGAAGAAGTTGGAAATATGCCAACACAAGAAGAGATGATAGAAAAAGCCAATATGTCAGTGGGGGAGATTGAACAACAGGTCAATCAAGAAGAGATTGCAGAATTGGAGTCTGTAGCAGAGTGGCAAGATAAGGCCACAAGAGATGGAGAAAATCGAAAGGGGGATTGAGTTGATCTACCCATTGGTAAAGAAGTGCAGGAGAGCAGACTGCATAAAGAGAACCAGCCATTGGAGCAGCTAGACAGGGAGATTGAAGAGATCAGAAAGCTGATGTTGAGGTCAGCGCAAGAAGCAGTCAGGAAGAGAGAGTTGAATAGAAGAGAACCTATCGTAGCAGCAGGGAAGAAGATGTATAAGCAACAACAAAAACAACAACATCATCAACAACGACATAGATGGAGAGGATCAGGAGGACAACTCTAGAAGAGAGTTTGGGATCATGGTGGATTTCAACACTCGAGAAGAGGAGCTCATGAGTAGGAGCTCATGTTTTTCCTAGCAGGGGAGTAGGATGCAGGAGCATCGCTCCACCTCAGCACCGCGCCAACATTCCATCACATCATCATGCATTTAAGGAGAAAGAGAGTTATTGAACCTCTCACATTTTTAAATATGAAATCAGATCCCATGGGGATTTGCGTTGTAAGGATTTTAATGCCAATCCATGCCTTTGTACAGGCAGTAGGCAGAGTCACCTTAAATGGTTGATTGTAGCAGACCCATATCGTAGTCAGGTCTGGGTAAAAATTTATGAAACTTTAATGGAATAGATGAGGTTAGGTGAGAGAGGACGAGCTCGCAGAGCCCCTCTTTTGTAATGAGATCTTGTTTCAGATTTCATGAGGGCAGATTAGAAACCAGACTTGAGAGAGAGAGGTCTGGGAAAAATAGAGGCCTTAGGAGATCTTAGAAGTTCAGAGAGAGAGAGCTTGAGAGAACTGAGACTCTGAGTAGTCCATTTTTTGTAATCATTTGTATAGATACAGAAATATAATAGAAAAGCAGTTTATTCTTGCATATTGTTGTTCATGTATTTACGTTCCATGAATGAATGTTGTAGATGTATGATAGATTTCATTTACAGTAGGAAGATAGGTTTCTCTATATTTGATTGATTTGTGTAATATCATTTTGGGTTCTTTAGGCTGTGCAAAGAGTACATAATAGAATGTTGGAAGTTCTGTAGCCAGTGCAAGGAGTGCACATCTGAATCTCTCTATCGAGTTCATAGAAGAACGTGCCAGGAGGGCACACCTGGATAGTTTGCAAACTCAAGGAGGAGTCTCAGGGTTACTGAACACTCTGGAGGAAATATTGTGCAGAGGAAGCACATAAAAAAACTACTGAAGGTTCTGTAGAAGTTCTGCCAAGTGGGCATCGAGCAAGTGAAAGGAGTGCACATGAAGAACTCTTTATCGAGTTCAGAAAGAACCAGAGTTACTAGAACTCTGTAGAGCTCTGCCAAGTGGGCATTGATCCGGTGCAAGTGTGCACAGAATAAATCTTTGTCGAGTTCGGGAGAAATCGAGTTACTGAACACTCTGTCAGGAGAAGCTCTGCAAGGAGTGCATCGAGCAAGGAGAAAGCCAGGAGGGCGATAAGCATTTTATTTTTCAAGAAAATACTTCGGATCTGAGTTTAACGAAATCCTAGGAATGCAAGGAGTGCATGGGAGATCGAAACCTTCGAGGAGATCAAGATCAGAAGGAAGAGCACAAAGAGTGTGCACAGAGAGGAATTATTCTAATTCCATAAGCTCAAGAGAGATAGCACTTTTAGAAGTGTAAGTGAGACCCAAAGGAGTCGGGTTCGCAGGAGAAAGCTCGAAAGGCCGAGACTTTCGAAACTTTGGAAATCTTCCAAGTCAGGAAGAAATCATAAGCTCGGGAGGAATAGCACAGCAGCCATAGATCAGCTGCAAAGGAGAAAATTTGGACCATCAAACCCATGTCTAGACACACATCAGAGAGCGCGGGAGGTGAATAGATCTCAGTCGTCAAATCTATAGTGCGTGGACCAACAGTCATTGGATCCGAAGGAAATTGCACAGGAGAAGTTCTAAGATTATCAGGACCGTCCATCGGAAAGGACGCGTGGCGAGCGCTCAAGATTTCACTGACTCGCAGACAAGGGAAGTCAAAGGGGGTAGCCGTGAGAACTCACAAAATTATCAGAACCGTCCATCAAAAAGGACACGTGGCGAGCTTTCAGCATTTTACTGACTCGTAGAGTGAAGAAGTCAAAGAGCAGAACCAAGAAGATTCACAAAGAGAAGATTCACGAAAGGATCATAGCCATTGATCGTCCCGACATCATCGTGACCATCCATTATGAAAGGACGCGTGGCAGAGATCCACACAATTTGGAGATTCGAAAGGGGAAGAGTCGACATCATCAAAACCGTCCATTGGAGGGGACGCGTGGTAGTAGAGCATCATTTTGCTGACTCATGACTCAGGGGAGTCAAATATTGATTCGTGAGAATTCGTGAAACACGATATGATCTGAGCCATCAGATCACAAGAGAGTCATGACCATTGATCTAGGCAAGGAAATTTCAGAATTTCCGGGATCGGGCATTTGAAGGGTAAGCGTTGGGGTTGAGTTTCAACCTCGTGAAACGCGAAGTCCCGATGCAATCGGAGGAGTAGCCCCAGGTCACAGGGAAGGGTCACATGGACGAAGGCCAAAGGAGGAGCTAAAGAACATTAGCCCCTTTTCAAAGTTCGGGAGTTGGGGAGTCAAAGTTGACTCATATATAGAAGTCCTGAAGTCGTGAAACGTGACATGCCTTTTGGGATCAATTAGTGGTCAAAGGTGGTGGTCACGTGGAGGAGGATAAGGGAGGAGCTATCAAGTGCTAGGCCCCCTTTGGGATTTCAGAGGTAGAGAGAATCGGGTGGCTCACATACATAATACCCGATACGCAAAGTCACGAAGCGCCTTTTGTGTAGGCGTGCGGTCATAGCCTGTGGTTGTATGGGGAAGATTGCGTCGGGCATTTGTTTGCGCGGGTGCAGTTTCATTTGGGCCTGTGGATCAAAGAGTAGGATTCCAGCAGGGAATCGAAGAGCCAAAATGGCTCGAGAATAGGAACGATCCAGAGACCGGGAGGTCGCAGAACCCCAAAGGGGAGGGGGGCTGCATCAGTTATGGACACACAGATCAAGAACACCCTCTAGTAGAGGATCCAACTATATCGAGTTGTCAAAGCAGGCCAACTCCTTCACCAGGGCAATTGGCTCACCAGGGACCAAGTTCAATAGAAGTTTCCTCATCTCATGGAGGAACTCAAGGAAATGGGGACCATTGCTTCCTAAGGGGGGAGGAATGATCCAGGTGGATATTGGTGGCCACCCACCTATTCCACTTGGACCCCCACCATTGTTTCTTTTATTTTTTCAGTTTCCTTAATTGTAGCACAATTTACTATTTCTGGTAGTTTTTCGAGTCGTGAACTTCCAGAGCCATTTTGAGGCCCTAAACGATGTTTTTTGGGCATCAACCGGTCAATGAATATTAGTTCGTTCTGAACCATGATATTTTCTATTATGAGTTGTATTCCTCGGATATATCTTTCTAACGTTGTATCATATGCGTCAAACGAAGATAGTATGCCAAAGTTATGACCCCGGGAAATTGATGTACCAGTTTACCCCAACGGGGCCCATATTCTGGTGTTTCATCTCATAGGGTTAGGTTTTTGGATGTTTAGGGTTTCCATTGTTTCTTAATCATATACAAACCTTAGAGCCTCATTGTAACACAGAGTTCATAGGCTTGTAGCCGCCACATCTCTTCGCAAAGATAAGCTACTAGCGCCCTAGCTAGTTTATTTCTATCCTGTCTGTAAACAAATTTCGGTTCTTTGATATTAATGAAATGAAGTGTTATTTCCGCTGCATCTTTATATTCATGGTTATTTGTGTATTATGTTGCATTCTTGCATAAATCCGGATCAATGGTTGGGCAAATCTGATCTAGCACAAACCATTTAGCATTTCATGGGTTTACCAAAAGAGGCTTTTGAACATAAGCTTTCAAAATAAGTTTTAAGAGATTAGGTTAAGATATCAGCTAACAAAATTGCAAAGACATTTACAATATATAGAAAAAATCGTTTAGAAATTAACACTGTGAAGCAAAGAATGATCATAAAAAGAATTAGTTCTTATTCTCACTGCAGAGAAAAATTCATTATAAGCACAAGGTTGTATACACCTTTAAATTATAATGCAGATTTTACACATATATAATACAATTATTCTCAATAGGGAATCAGAGATTTTGAGTCGGGTAGTGTAATTATTGTAAAATGTAGTTTAAGTTGAACAAACAGAATTTGTGATATAATGCCAAGAAGATAACTAGGTTATAAATAAGAGCACCCTTTTTCTTTTTCTTTATTATTTCTTTTTTAAAATAAAATAAAATTAAAATTAAGTCAAAATATCATGCAACCTATTAAATGACAAGGCTACTATTTAACAAATTAATTTTCAAAATTATTATGGATTTTGCAAAATTACCATGGATTTTGCAAAATTACTATGGATTTGATGCTTAGCTTGATGAACCTTGAATTGCACGCCCATATTCCTTGTGTTAGCTTTGTTGATCATTGGAGATTCATTGATTTGCCACCCTACCAACTCCAATGGGTACTCTTATTCCTTGGGGAATAAGAGAAGGGTGAGGTTGCTAAGCTTAGAAAAAAATACCCACTTCACAACATGGTTCAATGAACTAAACTCTCAACAATGACCAACATAAATTTCACAAACATTACAACAACCATCCAACATTAGGGTGCAAAAAGTGTTTTCTTCTTAGCCCATTCTTTCCTTTTATACGTTGTGTGGTTCATGCCACTTGCTCAATTCATGCAAATATTTATTTTCCTAAATTACTATTTACATATTATTCACCCACCCATCACTACAAGGAGAACACCATGTAGCGGAGGTTTTTATGGAACCTCCTCAAAAAATTTCTCCCTTCTATGTTTATAGTGGAGGTTGTTAGTGGAGGCGAGCGACCGAAGGTTTTTGCGGAGGTTGTTTTACCAGTGCTCATGTAAGGACACTATGCACCAGTGCACACCTGACAACAACACCCCGGTGTTGAACTAGTAAGGCACACCATTAAATGCTATGAAAAAAATAAAATACATAGCAGTGCTCCACTCTAAACAAAGTGTGTTGGTGCACATACACATGATGCCCCAATGCGTATAAATGTTGAGCGCACCGAGGCAGGGTAAAATAAAAAAAATTACCAAATCGATGTTCATTATTACATGTCATTCTATGCTTCCAACCTCTCAGACAAGCACTAGTGCTCACTCTCAATTCACAGCCACCCCATTTGAAATGCTCTACAGTTAGTTTGATAGCACCATCGGTAGAATACACACATTTCCAAATTTTGGAAAATACTATGAATTTTCATTTCTTCTCTACAGTGCAACCANTTGATCATCTACAATTTGTGTCACTATACTAAAAACTAAAGAAGATAGATTGGCATTGATCCTTCTTGATAATATTCTATATACTTTAAACCAACTAAGGAAAGTGAGTAAATTTCAAATGATCAGATTAGTTTTAGACATACACATATACATAATATTGATCATCTACAAATTTAATGTGATTTCCCACGACTTAAACCATCTTAGATCCATCTTAACCACAGATCAATTAAATGTCAATAGGGATCAAATCTCTCCATGGAAAATGGAAAACACTTTTTCTTAAAATGTATAACATATACTTCCATTAAATTTTAACTTCAAAATATCTGTAACATTATCAAATTTGCTAACTCATAAAAACCAAAAATATTTTAGGAAAACTTTTCTCAATTCATTTTTATCATAAAAAAAGTTTAATTTAATTGTTACGAGGGAGAAACTCTCTATGGCCAAGGGTAAACCACAACAGATAGGTATGACTGTAGAAATCAGCTCAATTCCAACATATGCTATATAAACCAATGTGCAAGATAAGAAAGAGGCATACCTCGATCAAACATTCGATGATGTTCCACCATTGAGCACTTTGACCCAAAGCTTTATACCTGCAACTAGTTCTCAGCAGACAAGTAGAGCAAGTATATAGTGATGATATAAAAGGGGTTAGCACATTATATAGCATAATCCATTAATAAACATTACAAACATGCCCATGGAAAATAATCATATATTTGCATGATACCAATAGGACGAGAAATGATTATTTCTATTAATAATTGATTAGCATAAGTGACAACATTACAGACTTCTGTGTCGGCACGGTTCGAAACCAAGAAACCAAGTTCCTTCAAACTGGGTCTCCACCACTTCAATCCTCCACCAAAGGAAATCTCATAGGAAAGAGGCAATGAGGTCCTTTCAACAATAGGGAAAGAGCTTGGGGTGTGAACAATGTGTTCAGACTTGAGGGACAAAGGGATGCATACTCAATATGAAGTAATTTCCCCAGAGTAACTTTGCTCTCAAGGTTGAATGCTTTCTCCTCTTTTCCATAGTTCAAAATTGTGCTCTTATAGCCTTTAGAATGCAACTGAAGGGCCAAGTCAGAACGTTTTCAGTATATGAAAGGCGAAAGATCAGAGATCTCCTGTCATGACATGGAAACCCGACTCCATTTTTGTATTTTCTGGCACAAATATCGATGTACATGGGTTGTAGTGGAGCAGCCTGTGTATACACATCTTGTATAGTAGATAGGGCGCGTATATGTGGAAAAAGTTGTATTTTTAGCTCTGGATTCATCAAAAAAGGGATGCTAAGTCTGCATAGGGAAATGGAAAAAGGCCCTCTGTGCAAGATTGCAATGGTGAGGCAAATCTTGCTATAACAGATGCCCCCTAATGTGTGAGATCAGAGGAGTATTTGCGATGGCCGAAATACATTATAAATAACCCAGGAGTGGAGTGGTAGAGGACCAGCTAGACGAACTCAATTGTTCATCACATTCTGTACTGACTTTACATACATGCCTGCCAAGAATACAATGCAGTTCCATGTGGGAAAATATACCAAATAAGTGTTCATGGCCATGAATAAGCAGATACAAATGCAATTACATGCCAAAAATTTGTCATAGTCACAAGCAAGGCCCAATGGAACTAGTCTCAAAATCATTTTGAAGATATCTATATACCATGGACTACAATTTGATCTCCCATGATCGTTGAAGTCATATAGGTGTTGGTCCATTGAAAAAGGAAGCAACAACTCAGGAAAGTTGTGGCCTCATAGTGATGTCTTCAAATTTTCTACACTATCCACCAATGGTGCAAGTATACATTATGTGAATAAAGGTGTTGAGGTTGAACACAATGAGACATCGTTTGATTGCCGGTCATTGAGGCATACCATTAACAAACGTCAGAAAACCTACCAATGATGAAAGTAGGTATCAAGGCACCGAGTACATTTCTACAAGTGTGAATAAAGGAGTCGGTGTCGAACACTTGAGGAATCCATTGATCAGGAGACATTGATGTATTCCCATCTATCAATGGCGAGAGAGCCTGCCACTAATGAATGCAAGCCTCAAGGTACTCATAAAACTCTAGGTCCCAGATCCATAATAAATGAGCTAAAGTCAATGGAAAGAGACCCACTGAAAGGAGAGCATTAAGGCATCTCTCATCAGTCAGCATGAGGAACAAAGTAGGAGCTTCATAATTTGGTGGAAATTGGACGAAGAACATGTTCACGAACCAACGACCCTACGCGTCTTTTGCGTGTGCCAAATGCAAGTGGTACATGAAAAAGACCCTCTGAATAACAACCAATGATGAAAACTGTTGGCAAAGGTGAGGAAACCACCAATAAGGCTAATGGCATCCAAGACACTGCACGAATCCCAAAGTGTGAATAGATGTCTTGCTGTCGAACACAAGGGAAACCACCCAGTCAACAACCAATGATGAAATGTTGACTGTTGGGTTCAAGGCGACCTACCAATGATGAAAGCAGGGTCAGGGTGCATGATAAGACCACGGTATCATGTGACTTTCAGACAAACTGAGGGTATGGCCGACATGCAAAGTCAGGAGTTCTGAGGAGTGGCCGACACAGGTCGATAGACTTCCTTTGAACAAGATCATGAGACATATGGTAGACTCCGGCAGCATAGACCCAATGATATAACTATCGGATGCAGGAGGCATCAATAATGTTATCTATAGGGACTGGAAGAGTAACCAGTCGGTAGAGAAAACTTTGTAATGAGATCAACTTCCTAAGGCCATGCTAAACCCAAAATTATGATGACTCAAGGACTCAATAACTTTGTGCTTTGTTCAAAGGTGACACAACTGCTGCCAAACATAATATAGTACTCTCCCTTCCCACCCTTCTTTTTTTGTTTTTTCATAACAAATGAATTCTATGATACAGAGGAGGGAACGAGTGTCGCAAGTAAGAAAAACTAGTTCCAGAAGTGGAACGTGCCTATGCTCAATGCAAGGAAATGCATGTGGGAGATGGACACTTGGGGTAATGTTCCCTCCAGGGTATAGGGTGTCAAATTGCGAAGGATATAAACAAGGCTCTGCTTGATTGAGGATGAAAAAACTACTTAGGCAATGGTTTATAACGCAAAGCGAGAACTAGCTAAAGGCTCAATACTGCAAGCGAGTGCATGAGATGCAATAACAACTTAACACCAAAAAATGTCATTTTTGATGTCTTTTAGTCTACTTGGTGTGAAAAGGGGGTAAACTTGTGCCAAATAGACGTCTTTTCAAATCCAATTTACGAGTGTGAAAAAGACAAGTTCACTCGGCGATCTTTTCTATTTTTGGTAACGAGTCGGAAAAGAGCTTAAGTAAGACTCATGACCTTTCAAATCAAATTTAACAAGTGTGAAAGGGACAAATCACTCGGCACTCTTTTTGGTTTTTTAGACGAGTCAGAAAAGAGCTTAACTAAGACTCGTTTTTGGGAGTCGGTGGGGATAAGGCCACATGTGTATAAGTGAGAAATGAGGCTCATCATAAAGTCATGTATCAAATTTTAATGGACTCTCGATCCTAAGGAAAAATTCGGCATGGGCACCAAATGACAAAAGGGGGTCTAACTAGGGTACCCATGTTTAATAAGTCTCTACCATTTATTAGCAACACTATTTATAACAGATGGAGGGCTTTGTGTCGCAACAAATGGGTTCGTACCTAGGGCGTAAAAAATGGTAGTCGAAGGATAATGGAAAAATGCATGATGGAGTGGATACCTATCCTATATGATAGGTTATGAGAATACCTATCCGAGGTGATGAACGATCAATTATGACGTTGAAATCCGCAAGAAACAGAGTCAAAACTACAAAAACCAGCTTAAAACCACTTTGAATTAGTCTGTTAGGTGAAAAAATGGCATGAAACTATATAAAGTGGGTAAAAATAGCTTATAAATAGTAACAAAATCACAAATTACTG
>JZKD02S2283973.1:204526-239467 GCA_000966675.3 Picea glauca | reverse complement strand
TATTTACGCTTTCAGTACTTTTGATTTAATTTGATGATAGTTGTTAATGAATGAATGAAAGAAGACAATGAATGCATCTCTTGAATAAGAGTTTTGTCCTTCTAGCATTTGATAAGTCTTAGAACTAGTTCGAACATCTCTTGAATGCTTACTGTTGATACTCTTTAGGAAAACAATTGTTGATTATTGTTATGAGATCTATGAATAGGACTTCTAAACAGAAGCTTAGCATCTCTTCCATATTCATCCCTTAGAATAGGTTTTGGTTTATTCCCATTAAAGAATAAAAATTATCTCTAAATCCATATATTTTGGATGTGCCTTTAAGTCTTACAAACATCGAATTGACAATCATTTGCACTCTAATTTACATCAGTAGATTGGAGCCTAACACCCCCCATCTGAAGTTGGGTTGCAATCGATGAAATCTACTCCCCACTTGGTGAAGGGATCGACGATAATGACTGGGTGAAGGGGGGTTGGGTACGAGCACATTTTCCGAGTGAACACCTAGAAGGGGTGACACTTCTTAACTGCTTCGATATAGTATTTAAATATAGTGGGCTAGAAATAAGCAGCTCGCAATATTTTTTGGGTTGTCGCAAGCCCAGATAGGTGACCACCACAAGCCCCTTTGTGGCAATCATTTAGGACTGACTTGGCTTCTTCGTGAGTTAAGAAACGATGCAATATATCATCTATTCCTCGACGATACAAAGCATCATTGACAATGGTATACTTTTTAGCTTGGTATCTAATACGTTTTCGATCATCTCGCGAGAGATGTTGAGCAAACTTCAAGGTTTGAAGATATAAAACAATTTCTCCATACCAAGAGTCTGACAACGAGAGAAGGAAAATGTGTTCGTCCACAAACGAATCGACATAAATAACATCCTCATCTGATCATGGTAAATCAGATATTAACTCTGTGAAGACTAGTGATTTCTTAGACTTGGCCGAAGCGAAGTCGAGATCAAACTCTTGTAAGATGACAATCCATTTATTATATTTCCTGCCTATTATGCGTCTAGTAAAGACATATTGAAATGGGTTGACATCGAAAACCATCGTAGTCTTGCAGATCAATATATAGTGACATAAGCGTTGGATTGCGTGAACGACAACCAAAGCTAGCTTTTCAACGTGAGAGTAGTTAAGCTCAGGACCGACTAAATTTCAACTAAGATAGTATATGACATGCTCATGGATCTCATCATCCTCCTGAACTAGAACCATACCAATCGTCTCTTCAGATGCGATGATATACAAAAAGTAATCTATACTATAATCGAGAGATTTCAGCAGAGGGGCCAATACCAAGGATTTCTTCAAAGCTTCGAAAGACTCCTGGGCTTGCTCATCCCAGATAAAAGGGGTGTCCTTCTTCAAAAGGTGCATGAAACCCTTAGTGATATTGGCATTATTCACTATGAATCGATGCAGAAAGTTATCTTTCCCATGTAAACCTTGAAGTTGTCTAATTGTGCGTGGGGGAGGAAACTAGAGTATTACCTCAACCTTAAGAGGATCTACCATGATCCCGGTCTCAAAAACTAAAAATCCTAAAAGATGGCCAAACTTAATGGAAAAGATGCATTTATGAGGGTTTAACCGGATTCTATAGTTATGACATTTTTCAAAAACCAACTGAAGGTGTGTAACGTGATCCACTCTCTTGCGAGAATGAGAAGCAAGATCATCAAGATATGCTTCGACTATATGTTTGAGATCATGAAAGGTGAAATTCATGGCGCGTTGGAAGGTTGCACTGGCGTTTTTAAGGCCAAAAGGCATTTTTCAGTATGCAAAAGTAACCCAAGGACATATAAATGCCGTCTTGTGTTGGTCCTCAGGTTTGATTGGGATTTGGTTATACCCTAAAAATCCGTCCATAAAAGAAAAAATTTTGCTTCCCGCACACTCATTGAGAATCTGATCAATGAAAGGCATGGGGAAGTTATCTTTAGGACAAGCCTTGTTCAGGTCACAAAAGTCCATACACACATGAATGGTTCCTTGTTTCTTATTTATAGGAACGGGGTTGGATACCCATTCAGTCAAGGGAACCGGGTAGATGAAGCCAGCATTAAGTAGCTTCTCTACCTCTGCCTTAATGGCAGGAGCCTTCCTAGGATTTACAGCTCTAAGACATTTTCGAATAGGTTTAGCATCTGGAAAAATTCTAATCTCATGTTTGACAATACGAGGGTCAATCCTTGGCATATCTTCATATGACCAAGCAAATACATCTTGAAATTCTTTGAAGAGATTGGTGTAGATCATAATTTCTTCTGGCGAACAATCTGCACCTATATTTACATTCTCAATCTTGCCATGGGTATGAGAGATGTCGATCGTGACAGTAGGAGAAATACTCACCATGTTTCCTTCGGCATAAATGTCATGCGTATCAAGTGTAACCACGATGTGACTAACTATCTCACTCAAGGTAGACCGAAAATCATCTTGTTAGATTCTTTCAAGACTTGGGAGAAAATAACATCAATGATGCATATCGTCCCAAGGTATCTCAGAACCATTCATGGCTTCGAGGATGGATTCATCCAAAGGTAAAGTCTCATCTAGAAAATCATGCAAACAAGAAAATGAGGTGGCCCATATAGGCCTAAGCACAGGATCCCCCTCATCCATCGGCGACGTAACAGGATCAAGATTGGAAAAAGAGTCAAGAACAGCTTGATACGCAATGTCTGTCGGCGATAGTGGCATGGCCATGCTAGCATGCGACTGAACTTCACACGAGGAAGTCGGGGAAGGTAGGGTCCATGGATCATGAAAATAGGAAGTATGAAAAGGAATGGACCTCTTTGTCAAAGAAGGCTTACTAGACATGGCATAAATGTGATGAATCGGTGTCGAGAAGTCGAAAGTGCCCATGAGGGAAGAATACATTCTGACACTGATATTCTCAGTTGTCAGCTGAGAATTGTCAATCACGGGGATCGACGGTCCAACAAATGAATTAGGACTAGAGTACGCAAAGGACAATTGGTCGATGGTCATGATATTCCCTCGATAAGGAAAACAAAGCGTACGAAAGATGGACGATACGACAACAACCATGGCATAGGTCTAATTGTGACCTAGTAACAAGTTATAATCGAGAGGCCCATCAACTACCTCTACTTCCACCTCTACTGTCTTCCCACCTAACTGGACTGGAAAGGCAGGGAGAATACCATGAGGGTGAAAGGAATGACCGTCAAATGTAGTCAACATGTTCAACAAATTTGAAAGGGTCGAAGAACCTATAGCCTTCCCACATACCAGGGACATCACGTAGGTGGCAGCACCTTCATCAACGACCGCACGTTTAATGGACCATGGTATACTTGGAATACTCCACATGGATTTGGAAATCCATGTGGTAAGGTAAGCAAGGCTTCACATCCGTGACATCCAACTTGATAACTTGAGAGCCACTAGGTTCAAAAGCTCCTAAAGCAGAGAGTAAAGCATTCCTCTATGAAGGACACGTCCGGAGTACCTCCAAAGTCGACATCGCACAAGGGGTTTGGCCCAGATCCTCAACAATAGAGTAATTTGTGGTGGCTCTAGCATTAGGATTGTGGGTAGAGCTCTTAAGTACTCCTTTCGGAATATGGGGCGACGACTCTGGTTTCTCAATCTGTAAGTTTCTCTCCGGAGGGGGAGGAGGAGCTTCTGGACCAGAGTTAGCTTGCGAAGAGATATAATCTTGAGAGCGGGTGGCTATGTCAATCTCCGCATTGACCATGTTGATACATACACGATCGCCATCTTGCAGAGGTGGGTTTTGACTCCCACCGACTGCATTTCCATGATTCACAGAGCTCGAGGCTAAGTGTTGGTTGTGTGGAAAAGGATTTGTCAGCACAATGGATAGTATATTCAAAAGCCTCGTAGCTTCTGCGAGTTTGGGGCATAAATGTGTAAGGTGGTCATCAGTACAAAGTTTACAAGGAAACTTCACCTTACGTTTCTCTTTCTTTCCCTCTCCAACATTATCATTTTGCTTCCCATTATTGTCTTTGTCCTTGGGTTTGTTACCATTTTTCCCACCCTTTCGATTGTTCTGACCTTTCCTTTTATTCCCATCTGGTTGCTAGTCACCATTTGGGTTTGTCAACGATTGCACATAATGTACATCCACTGACTGGGTGGGTTTGGAGGATCCAGACGAAGCTGATCCTCCGGAAGACTTCGTTGCCGAGTCTGCAGAATTTACATTGGCGGACCCAACAATGTCGTTGACATGAGGTACAGGTTTTTTCCTAGGATCGTAATTTGACCGTGGTGCTTCTGGAAGAAGGTGATACAACATCCCAAACTGAGCATATATTAAGTCTAATTTATGGGCTCTAAAAATAACTTCTTCCTTGCTGGAGACCCCGAAAGTAGCAACGTCCTTCGAGATAAGAGGGTGCAAAGAATTTAGGAACCATTCTAGAAGAAATTTCGGGGGTATAGGAGTCTTAATCAACCATCTTCGTCTATGCCACTCCTGGATATGATCTGAGATATGATTGGCGGTGTCCTAGTGTAAAGTCGACAAAAGTTCGAGGACAACATCATAACAAATGGGCAATTGGAAGTGGTTTAGAAAGACCATTACCAACTGATTAAATGACCCAAATGTCCCCCTAGGTAGATCAATATACCATTGTGAAGCAACTCTAATAAGAGTATGCTGAAACAATCGTAATCGAATAGAATCATGGTTCAAGGAATTCGATGAGCACCAAAGCTGAAAAGTAGTGACGTGTTCACCAGGATCCTCTCCATTCTTACCTTCAAACTTTGGAATGTCTGAAGGAAGTTTGGTGGGGACAGGGGGCCATGAGGGATCATGATTCACCAGGTCATTCATTAACTTAGACAAGTCTGGTATATTGAGCGTGGCCAGAAAAGGGAGGCGGGGTTGCGACATCTAGCCCCATCCTCCAGCAAAAGCTTTTGCGTTGGGAATTGCAGCTCATCCAATATTTTGGTAGGAACCATGGCCCTGTCCGAGATTAAAAGACTCTCCTCTGGGATGACTCGTATAAGGTGGGTTGGGCATCATTTCAGAAGGAATGTTCTGATAAGGATTATGAAAATTGACCCCAGATGGATTAGATCCGGGTTGGGGGTTGTAAAAAGTGCCCCCAAGCAGATTAGATCTGGGTTGGAGGTTGAACAAGGTGTAAGACTGACCTCCTCCAGGTTGGAACCCAGAGGATTTAAAAGGATTCGTCATACCAAGAGTATTGGTCGAAATACGCACCAAGGAGGAAGGGGTATAGGACGAAACTTGTCTGTCATTTGGGTTGTTCCATCCCATGGAAGGAGGATTAGACCCGAGGTTAAAAGCAGGGACACTTCCTATATTAGGGTTCGTTTGAGGGATATGAGAACCACCAAACAGAAAAGGAGTGTAAGGAGGTGTAGTGCCCCCGATTCCAATGCTAGCGTTAGGACCAACAGCTGGGATGGCAATTGAAAACTGCGAAGTGAAGTTAGGCATACCATACAAAAATGGACTAGAAGCCATAGGGATGGACTAAACATTGTAGACTGATGAGTGACCATGACCCCCAAAAGGGTTGGAAGCAAGAGATGAAGCATTAACTACAGGTCGAGCCATAGTACTGGTATATGCCTCTGGCACTGCAATTGTAGCAATCGCAGAAATCGAAGGGGTGTCATTAACTATAGTGGGTATGGGAGTAGAAGAGCTCCTAGTGTTCTAAATACTAGACTCAGTACTCATCCTTATCGAACCACAAGTTTGAAAGGTGGAAGTGTGTGTACCACGTTTAAGGACTCTACACCTTTTAGAAGGAAAGAAATCGATAACCGGTGGTAACTATAATAATCGACGAGACCGGCGAGGAAGCTGGTCCGACTCTACGATGACTTATGACTCTACAAAATAAAAATATATCCTAAGGCCAACTAGTAGTCAAAGAGCATACCAAAAAGTCAAACGACCAATATGCATGCAAACAGGCTAAAGTGGCTGAGTGGCCTCCCTCACTAAAGAAGGTATGCCTCATCCAAGAGGGACTTGAGACTCCCCGCTAAAGTTTGGAGGTAATAGAATCAGTTATAAGGGCCCTCGTAGGCTTAACAACCAGTCAGTCAGATCCCCCCGGAGAGGTAATTCTCCATAAAGTCTGTGTGTTGTCTGACCCCTATCTGACTCAGAATACAAGGAGAATAACCCTTGAAAGTAGCCTATGAGATACCTAAGTCAAGAACCTAATAAACCACTGTATAACCGATGCACAGGCGAGCAGTCATAAGTCTGGATTAATGTATGGGCAGGGTAGCAAAGCCCGAAACCTTGAAAGTATCACCTCTCACAGAGGTATGGGCACTAGCAAGATCCCTAAATACGAATAAATCCATAGAAATATCTCTGATGCTAGGTGAGTATCCAAGGGTTATCCCTTCAACTAACTTCGCACAACCTCGTGATTAACTCTGGTGTGAGCGGAGCCTCCTGATATTACCAATTATACAACGAACTTCTCAACTCCATGTCTCAGACACATATGTTGATTTAATTGCCTTGGAGGAGTTTACTCACAAAATCCTATTCCAAGGCACTAAATCCTAAACTAGTTTGTGCACCCTAAAAATAAAATCATGTCTAATCAATTTTAATTTTAAGCGTAAATTTTATTGGCTGTGATTACTCAAAAAGGTATGGAAGTGAAACTCATGATGTTATGACTTTGCAAGAAAATAAATATGAATATAATGCAAAGTCTAACTTTAACTTTTCAATAAATGATATGCGTATAAAAACTATGCAATTTTCAATTTCAACTCTACAATTCAGAAATAAAATGCAATCTTTCACTAAATACACTAAGCTAACGATGAAGATTCAAAAGACAAAAATAAGGGGAACGAAAGAAGGGCAATTCCAATGGGGAACGAAAGAAGGGCAGTTCCAATCGTGGTTGCAGAATCCCAAGCATGCAAACTGCAACAAGACAAACAGATGAATAAGAACAACAAGAACAAGAAAATAAGAAATCAGTGAACAAGCAAGAAGCAAGCATGAACCAATGAACCAACAATGTCGTTGAAGAACAATATTGCCCATATTCACTGCAAAGAACATTGCATATTAAAAAAAACGGAAGAAAATGTATTCTGACAAGCCTGTTAAGTAAACATTTAAGGCTGTGAGGCCTGTTAGGTAAACATTTAAGTCTGTCAGAACTGCTCTGTAAACATTTAAGAAAGAATGCAGTGTGGCAGGTCTCTTACGTGCGAAAAATCATTTATTATATTATTTTATAACAATAAAAAAAAATTAGTAATAATAGTTCAAACAATAGAGGCTATGTAAAAAATTAAATATATTCAAAGGACAAACTAATATGAAGTAAACTAATAAAAAACTGACTCTCTATCTTCAAAACTTTGGATATCCAAACATTTCAAGAAAAAAATAAAAAATCAGAAAGACCGTATATGATCAAAAACTTTGGATATGCTAACATATCAAACATTGGGAATAGCAAAGTTGGCAATAAGACCTTCAATCTGTTATCCAATCAGATCATGACATATATGATATTTTTTATTATATAAAAATCAATGGTTTTAGTTCCCTAGTTCCAACAATAGATATTATGCAAATATTTTTAGTCAAAGGACAAACTAATATGAAGTCAATGAATTATCAATCGCTATAGTCCCTCTACGCCTTCAACGGGGACTAATAACTGAATGGAAACCTTATAATGTAATAAACTAAACTAATGGATTGAACTACGTGGTTGGGCAAATCTGATCGAGCACAAACCATTTAACATTTCATGGGTTTACCAAAAGAGACTTTTGAACATAAGATTTCAAAATAAGTTTTAAGAGATTAGGTCAAGATATCAGTTGATGAAATTGCAAAGACGTTTACAATATATAGAAAAAATCATTTAGAAATTAACACTGTGAAGCAAAGAATGATCATAAAAAGAATTAGTTCTTATTCTCACTACAGAGAAAAATTCATTATAAGCACAAGGTTGTATACACCTTTAAATTATAATTCAGATTTTACACATATATAATACAATTATTCTTAATAGGGAATCAAATATTTTGAGTCAAGTAGTGTAATTATTTTAAAATGTAGTTTACGTTGAACAAATAGAATTTGTAATATAAAGCCAAGAAGATAACTAGGTTATAAATAAGAGCACCCTTTTTCTTTTCTTTTTTTATTTCTTTTTTAAAATAAAATCAAAATATCATGCAACCTATTAAATGACAAGGCTACTATTTAACAAATTAATTTGCAAAATTATTATGGATTTTGCAAAATTACCATGGATTTTGCAAAATTACTATGGATTTGATGCTTAGCTTGATGAACCTTGAATTGCACGCCCATATTCCTTGTGTTAGCTTTGTTGATCATTGGATATTCATTGATTGGCCACCCTACCAACTCCAATGGGTTCTCTTATGATCCAAGGACCCCTGAGCCATAATGGATCTATATAGAAGAAACCAATCTAGTAATACGAGAAGGGTGAGGTTGCTAAGCTTAGAAAAAAAAATCCACTTCACAACATGGTTCAATGAACTAAACTCTCAACAATGACCAACATAAAGTTCACAAACATTACGACAACCATCCAACATTAGGGTGCAAAAAGTGTTTTCTTCTTATCCCAGTCTTTCCTTTTATACATTGTGTGGTTCATGCCACTTTCTCAACTCATGAAAATATTTATTTTTCTAAATTACTATTTACCTATTATTCACCCACCCATCACTACAAGGAGAACACCTCGTAGCAGAGGTTTTTATGGAACCTCCTCAAAAAAATTCTCCCTTATATGTTTATAGTGGAGGTTGTTAGTGGAGGCAGGCGGCCGAAGGTTTTTGCGGAGGTTTTTTCACTAGTGCTCATGTAAGGACACTATGCACTAGTGCGCACCTGACAATAACACCCCGGTGCTGAACTAGTAAGGCACACCATTAAATGCTATGAAAAAAATAAAATACATAGCAGTGCTCAACTCTAAACAAAGTGTGTCAGTGCACGTACACATAACGCCCCAGTGCGTATAAATGTTGAGCGCACCATGGCAAGGTAAAATAAAAAAAATTACCAAATTGATGTTCATTATTACATGTCATTATGTGCTTCCAACTTCCCACACAAGAACTAGTGCTCACTCTCTTTTCATGGCCACCCCATTTGCAGTGCTCTACAGTCAGTTTGATAACACCACCAGTAGAATACAGACATTTACAAATTTTGGAAAATACTGTGAATTTTCATTTTTTTCTCTACAGTGCAACCATGCCTCCTAGGGAGAGAAGAGACCAAGTAAATTGTTTATTACCTTATTATTTTTATTTTCATTGGATTAAAATTTGAAATTGGCCTAAAATTTGGCCTTTTTTAGATTTTGTTTTGTTCCACGTGGTGCATTTAAATGCTTCATCTCACCCCAGATGTTGGTGCGTCTTGTGAATTTACAGGAAGAACCATCGTCGGTACATATATCATTAATAAATGCATTGATCCCATTCACAAAATGGCACCATGAAAAATGTTGAAAAATAAACATAGAGGTACACTTTCCTGGACACCTCATTACCAGTGCATTATAAAACACAACTCATCATTAAACAAAATGTTGGTGCTCCAAGAAAAATGGAGCCCGGTGCATTCCATTAACCAATCACACCGCCTAGTTTGTAACATGGGAAATTTAACTGGAGGTGCGTCAAAGTCCATCAAACGCACCGATGTTGTGTATAACACGACATCGAACAAAATATTTAACAATTTAGCATAACAATGTGTCTTATGGGACGCCCCGTTACCAGTGCATTCTAAAAGAAAATGCAACAATAAAAAAAATGTCATTGCTCCAAGAAACATAGAGCCCCGGTGCACTCCATTTAACCAACCGCACCACCTAATTTCCATCATAAAAAAATTTAACCTAGTGATGCATCCAGGTCCACACAATGAACCAGTGTTGTTCATAACATGACATAAGGTCAAATATTTAACAATTTATCATAGTAGTGTGTCTTATAGAATTCCCCATTATTGATTCGTCCTAAAAGACAATGCATTTCTAAAAGATAGCGGTGCTCCAAGAAATGTGGAGCACCGCTGCGTTCCCTATAATCAACCGCATCATCTGGTTTCCGATCTAAAAAAAATCACAATGCGGTGCATCCAAGTCTAAGAAACGAATCTGTGTCATGCACAACATGGCATTGTGCAAAACATTTAATATTTATCATAGCGGTGTGTCACCCAAAATGCCTTGTGGCTAATGCGTTCTCGTACACAATGCACTACTAAAAACGTCGATGCTCTATAAAATGTGGATCTCATGTGCATTATATATAACGCACCACCTCAAAACCCACATAAAAAGTACAAGGAGTAGTGCATCTAAATATAACCAACGCACCAACATCGTGTGCATCATCGCACTACCTGACATATTTAACCTTTATCCTAACAATGTGTCTAATGGGACGCCTCGTTTCTAGTGAATTATAAAACTTAAAACACAACTAAAATACATATCGGTGCTCCAAGAAAGATGGATCCCCAGTGCATTCCATAGAACCAACCACACTACATCACATAGAACATAGGAAAAATGGCATAACAATGTGTCTTGTAGGATACCCCATTACCAGTGTGTTATAGAACACAACACACCACTAAAATACATATCAGTGCTCGAATAACCATGGAGCATCGGTACATTAGACAAACTGCACCACTTAGTGGTGCTTTGTTTCTGATATAGTGCACCAATAATGATGTGTATTATCTATTATAGGCACACCGATTACTTTTCCATATTTTTTTGCAAACAAAAATTAATTTCATTTTTTGATAAATGAAAAATAGTTATATGTGTGTGTTTTATAATTTCAATTTGGTTTATCTATATATTTGCCTAAAAATAATTGTATGTGAATCAGAGACACCGACGATTATGAACGCAAGAGCAGGAGCCAGAAGAAAAACAATTTAATTCACAAACTACGTATGCAAACCTTTGCAGTTGAATTTTGCAGAGGTTTTTCTTTGTGAAGGAAAAAATGGAGGTCACTCTTTGATGCCTCTCATAATTTAGCACACAGACTCAATCCTTTCTCACTCGTTCAACGCTCTGTCTTGCACCTCCTCCTTCGCGGGCCATTCAACTTTCTCCATGATACCATCCTCATCAATCCTGTAGCCATAATATAAACTAGCATGAATTCTCTTGTAAATATCATACATAGACCTCCTCTTCTTTGCCTCAAGGGGGATTATCGAATAGCTCTTCGAGGTTAGGGAGGAATTCCATAACCCTGAAGTATCCATAACTAGGGCCCTTGCTGGTGGCACCAGGCACATCAACTCCATTCCCTTCCAATTCCATAATCTTGGCCCATACTTTGGCATAATTAGGACCACCAAGCTCTATGATCAGAGCTTCCCAATGCCCCTTTTTCTTGATCAACAAGAAAGGAACCCTGGTGGAAGTCTTAATTATAATACTTTGTCAACCTCAAGAATGTCCTAAGGCCCATATAGTATATATAAGAGAATTTAAGTAGCACATTTGAAAAAAAACTGATGATCCATAAGCTTCACCATCTTGCCTTATTATTGAATATTAAGCATTTCCTTGGCCTCGACCTGCTCCACCATGAGATCCTCACTCGTGTATTTACTAAGAAGCTCCAATTTATTCTTCTCCACAATCGTGCACTCAATCTCTTTCTCATCTATAAGGGGCACATGGGAAACAAACTCTTGCTCTCTCTATTGTTGGTTTCCCTTGTCCTTCTCTCCATGTCCTCCTCTCCCTCGAACAAAATCGACTTAACGACAGTGACCTCCCCACTCTTGACTATCAACCTGGCCTCCCTCTTGACAGACTCGATCCTCTACCACTCCCTCAACACTTTGGCCCACATCTCCTCCTTCACGGGTTGCTCGACTTTCTCCAAGATATCGTCCTCATCATTCCTATAGCCATAATAACTGGCATCATTTTGCTTGTAAATCTCATACCTATACCTCCTCTTCTTTGCCTCAGGGGGCTTATTGAATATCTCTTTGATTTCAGGGAGAAATTTCGTAGCTCCACTTGTATAATTGGTTGTTGGAAGATTTTAACTTGCCATTTGTTGGAAGGCTATATGACTCTTGCAAAGTCTCTTATTTCATAGATCATCAAGCTCCCTGATCCAACAATAATCAGATTTGTGGAGAGAAATCTTGTCAGCTCTCCCTAAAAATTTTGAAGTGCATCATTCAGGTTACAAAATAACATTCCTTTTATCTTTATGTAATATATCTATCTCGATTCCCTACAACATTTTCCTTTCTCTTTAGTTACAACATTTGCCTTGCTACTATTCAATCTCGAGCAGACAAAGATGCTAAGGGAGTGGCCGTGACCTACTCTAACACTATTGCTGAAGTAACTTAGGCTTCCATGAAAGACTTAAAGGACAAAGTCAGTCTCGTTCGTGAATTTAAAGAGGAAGATGAAGTGGAGAAGGAAGTAGGAGATATGATTTTGCATCTGGGTTGCACTAGCTCAATCTTCTTTCGCAAAGTAGATTTATACTGGCACATGAAGTCCACAGTTTCTCTGGGCCTTCTACCCAAGGATGACGACTTCAGGCAGTTAAAGACCAAATGGAGGCTCTTAAGGTTCATAATTCTTACGTGGTCGATATTCTCACATGGATGGATAATAGGTTGGGTGGTTCCTTTATTCCCTAGAGCATCGCTATACAGGCCCAGAGACCTCGCCTACTACTACACAGAGGACTATTCTTGCTCCTCCTCAACCACAGGTTTCTCATGAATATTAATAAGAGTTGCTTGGATTTTAGTTTTCCTTTTTTTTCATATGATTATAAGTTTGCTAGTGTTAGACAAAGGTTTAATTTTGTTCAGACAAATCTTAGACAATTTATTGAAATTTTTATGATCAGTACATTGGCCTGGTTTTCCATATGGGCAGGTCCTTTTGTTTTCCTAGAGACTGTCATGGTCTCCTGGTATCGACTTTGCTCTGCTCTTTTTGTACAATATGTTCATTTATAATACAATAGTTCCTTACTTAAAAAAACACATAATAAAGTAGATATTAATGTAAAACTAAATTCCATTATAGGAATATACCATTATAATAATAGCATGTAATGTATCACATAGTTATAAGAGGACAATTGTAAAAGTGAAAGTTGGGTAGTGTCATAGTCCTCACCATTGTTTGTTTCCTAAAAAAGAATGTAGTTAATGCATTCTTTCATAAGAAAATCATTGCTAAGCAATGGAGTTGTCGACGATATTAAGTTATGTTGGTTGGTTATACAAAGATAAACTTGTATATGCATATGAAGGTATTGCAATAGAATTATAGAACTTGTTTATAATGATTGTGATCCTTGATATCATGTTTAGAAAAGATGGACAAAGAAATGAGAAAAAATGTTTTTGTCATTTATTGATGAATTTTGTTGATGCAATGCCAACTATAAAAGACTAGAAGTTACTTATGACTTGTATAGATACTTCCATAAAAAATTTCTTTGATAAGGAAATACATTTGTTTGCGAAAAATGATGATGTACAAAATCATAATAAGCATTGTTTAAGAAACATAAAACGTCTCATTGTAGTCACGGTTGCTACAAGAGAAAAAAACAACTACTCTATGGAAATAGACGAGGAAGAATGAGAACTTGAGTTACTTATCACACTTGGAGCTAGTGTGATGCTTACATCAAACATATGGATTGATGCAAGACTCGCCAATGGTGCTCTTGGAGTTGTGGAACAACTTGTGTATAACCCTCGAATTTTACCCCCAGAACCACCCACATATGTTTTAGTAAGATTTGATAATTGTGTGGGAGTTCCATGGGATGAATCATTCCCTCAAACAATTCATATTACACCTATTGAAAGAAGTAATAAAAAACAACTTCCTTTGAAACTTGCTTGAGGTTTAACAATTCACAAGTCACGAGGATTGATGTTCGAGAACGATACTATTAATATTGGGAAGCAAGAGAGACAGGGTATGGTGTTTATTGCAATATTTTGAGTTAAATATTTGAATTGTCTACGATTTCAACCTCCCTTTTCATATGATCGGTATAAAAATATGAAAAAACTAGTAGGTGTGACTATAAGAAAAACAAAAGAAGATAGATTGAGATTGATCATGATGTAAACTATTTGTAATTGATTACATTCTTGTTATTCACATTTTTCATCATTCAACATTGTTACTTTATTTCTATTCAACTTATTCGTCATGTAACTCTTGAAGTATACTTCTGAATAATACTCTCTATGTCCTCAACAAATTTACGAAACTAAGTAAATTTAAAATGGTCATATTAATCTTAGACATATACATATACATAATTTTGATCATCTACAATTTGTGTCACTATACTAAAAACTAAAGAAGATAGATTGGCATTGATCCTTCTTGATAATATTCTATATACTTTAAACCAACTAAGGAAAGTGAGTAAATTTAAATGATCAGATTAGTTTTAGACATACACATATACATAATATTGATCATATACAAATTTAATGTGACAGCCCACGGCTTAAACTAGCTTAGATCCATCTTAACCATAGATCAATTAAATGTCAATAGGGATCAAATCTCTCCATGGAAAATGGAAAACATTTTTTCTTAAAATGTATAACATATACTTCCATTAAATTTTAATTTCAAAATATCTGTAACATTATCAATTTTGCTAACTCATAAAAACCAAAAATATTTTAGGAAAACTTTTCTCAATTCATTTTTATCATAAAAAAAGTTTAATTTAATTATTACGAGGGAGAAACTTTCTATGGCCAAGGGTAAACCACAACAGACAGGTATGACTGCAGAAATAAACTCAAATCTAGCATATGCTATATAAACCAATGTGCAAGATAAGAAAGAGGCGTACCTCGATCCAACGTTCGATGATGTTCCACCGTTGAGCACTTTGACCCAAAGCTTTATACCTGTGACCAATTCTCAACAGACAAGTAGAGCAAGTATATAGTGATGATATAAAAGGGGTTAGCACATCAGATAGCATAATCCATTAATAAACATTATAGACATGCCCATGGAAAATAGTCATATATTTTCATGATACCAATAGGACGGGATAGGAGTATTTCTATTAATAATTGATCAACAGAAGTGACAACATTATAGACTTCTGTGTCAACACGGTTCAAAACCAAGAAACCAAGTTCCTTCCAACTGGGTCTCCACCACTTCAATCCTCCACCAAAGGCAAGCTCATAGGAAAGAGGCAATGAGGTCCTCTCAACAATAGGGAAAGAGCTTGGGGGATGAACACTGTGTTCAGACTTGAGGGAAAAAGGGATGCAGACTCAATATGAAGTAATTTCCCCAGAGTAACTTTGCTCTCAAAGTTGAATTCTTTCTCCTCTTTTCCATAGTTCAAAATTGTGCTCTTATAGCCTTCAGAATGCAACTAAAGGGCCAAGTCAGAACGTTTCCAGTATATGGAAGGCCAAGGATTAGAGATCTCCTGTCGTGACATGAAAACCCGACTCTGTTTTTGTATTTTCTGGCACAAATCCCAATGTACACAGGCTGTAGTGGAGCAGCCTGTGTATACGCATCTTGTATAGTAGATAGGGCACGCATATGTGGAAAAATTGTATTTTTATCTCTGGATTCATCAAAAAAGGGATGCTAAGTTTGCATAGGGAAATGGAAAAAGTCCCTCTATGCAAGATTGCAATGGTGAGGCAAATCTTGCTATAACAGATGCCCCCTAATGTGTGAGATCAGAGGAGTATCTGTGATGGCTGAAATACATTATAAATAACCCAGGAGTGGAGTGGTAGAGGACGAGCTAGACGAACTCAATTGCTCATTACATTATGTATTGACTTTACATACATGGATGCCAAGAATACAATGCAGATCCATGTGAAAAAATATACCAAATAAGTGTTCATGGCCATGAATAGGCAGATACAAATGTGATTACATGCCAAAAATCTGTCATAGTCATGAACAGGCCCAGTGGAACTAGTCTCAAAATCATTCTGAAGATATCTGTATACCATGGAGTACAATCTGATCTCCCATGATCGTTGAAGTCATATAAGTGCTGGTCCAATGAAAAAGGAAGCAACAACTCAGGAAAGTTGTGGCCTCATAGTGATGTCTTCAAGTCTTCTACACTATCTGCCAATGGTGCAAGTCTACATTATGTGAATAAAGGTGTTGAGGTTGAACACAATGAGACATCGTTTGATTATCGCTCATTGAGGTATACCGTTAACAAATGTGAGACAGCCTACCAATGATGAAAGTAGGTATCAAGGCACTGAGTACATTCCTACAAGTGTGAATAAAGGAGTCAGTGTCAAACACTTGAGGAATCCATTGATAAGGATACATTGATGTATTCCCATCCGTCAATGGCGAGAGAGCATGCCACTAATGACTGCAAGCCTCAAGGTACTCATAAAAATCTAGGTCCCAGATCCAGGATAAATGAGTTGAAGTCGATGGAAAGATACCCACTGAAAGGACAGCATTAAGGAATCTCTCATCAGTCAACACGAGGAACAAAGTAGGAGATTCATAATTTGGTGGAAATCAGACGAAGAACATGTTCACAAACCAACGACCCTGTGCATTTGTTGCATGTGTCAAATGCAAGCGGTACACGAAAAAGACCCTTTAAATAGCAGCCAATGGTGAAAACTGCTGACAAAGTAAGGCTAATGGCATCCAAGACACTGCACGAATCCCAAAGTGTGAATAGATGTCTTGTCATCGAACATAAGGGAAACCACCTAGTTAGCGACCAATGATGAAATGTCGACTGATGGGTTCAAGGCGAATTACCAATGATGAAAGTAGGGTCAGGGTGCATGATAAGACCACAATATCATGTGAGTTTGAGACAAACTGAGGGTATGGATGACATGCAAAGTCAGGAGTTCTGAGGAGTGGCTGACACAGGTTGATAGACTTCCTTTGAACAAGATCATGAGACATATGGTAGAGTCCGGCAACATATACCCAATGATATAACTATCGGATGCAAGAGGCATCTATAATGTTATCTATAGGGACTGGAAGAGTAACCAGTCGGTAGAGAAAACTCTGTAACAAGATCATCTTCCTAAGGCCATGCTAAACCCAAAATTATGATGACACAAGGACTCAATAACTTTGTGCTATGTTCAAAGGCAACACGACTGCTGCCAAACATAATATAGTACTCCCTTCCCGCCCATATTTTTTTGTTTTTTCATAACAAATGAATGCTATGATACAGAGGAGGGAACGAGTGTCACAAGTAAGCAAAACTAGTTCCAGCAGTGGAACGTGCCTATGCTCAATGTAAGGAAATGCATGTGGGATATGGACACTCGGGGTAATGTTCCCTCCATGGTATAGGGTGTCAAATTGAGAAGGATATAAACAAGGCTCTGCTTGGTTGAGGATGCAAAAATTGCTTAGGCAACGGTTTATAACACAAAGCGAGAACCAGCTAAAGGCTCAATACTGCAAGTGAGGGCATGAGATGCAATCACAACTTAACACCAAAAAATGTCATTTTTTATGTCTTTTAGTCTGCTTGGTGTGAAAAAGGGGTAAACTTGTGCCAAATAGATGTCTTTTCAAATCCAATTTACGAGTGCGAAAAAGACAAGTTCACTCGACGATCTTTTCTATTTTTGGTAACGAGTCGAAAAAGAGCTTAACTAAGACTCGTGGCCTTTCAAATCCAATTTAACAAGTGTGAAAGGGACAAATCACTCAGAATTTTTTTTGGTTTTTTAGACGAGTCAGAAAAGAGCTTAACTAAGACTCATTTTTGGGAGTCCGCGGGGATAAGGCCGCATGTGTATGAGTGAGAAATGAGGCTCGTCATAAATCATGTATCAAATTTTAATGGATTCTCAGTCCTAAGAAAAAATTCAGCATGGGAACCAAATGAGAAAAGGGGGTCTAACTAGGGTACCCATGTTTGGTAAGTCTCTACCATTTATTAGCGACATTATTTATAACAGACGGAGGGCTTTGTGTCACAACAAATGGGTTCGTACCTAGGGCGTAAAAAATGGTAGTCGAAGGATAATGCAAAAATGCATGATGGAGTGGATACCTATTCTATATGATAGGTTATGAGAATACCTATCCGAGGTGATGAATGGTCAATTATGACGTTGAAATCTTCAAGAAATCGAGTCAAAATTACAAAAACCAGCTTAAAACCACTTTGAATTAGTCTGTTAGGTGAAAAAATGGCATGAAACTATATAAAGTGGGTAAAAATAGCTTATAAATAGTAACAAAATCACAAATTACTGTATCATTTTGATTTTTACCCAAATAGTTCCATTTGGACCAAAAATACCTCCATGATTCAAACGGTGATTGCGGGAGCGTTGAGCAGCGAAATCATGAACCGTCTGGATGATGTAACTCTACATATCATCTTCTTTAAATTTGGATTACAATTTTGAATTAGGTCATGAGACAACAAGGAGGAGGTAGGGTGGCAACACCCTACAATGATGATTTTTTCTTCTGGTGGCGGCGACAAATCATTGCTCTAGACGACTATCCTTGTGCAGGGATCAATTTCAGAGGGGATCCAGATATTCCACTTCCACTAGGAGTCGCCTACGATGACATAGGTAAAAAGTTTTTAAATATTTCATTTTTTTGTATTTTTGTATTTAAGGAACAAAAATGTTTTTGGGATGGTGTTAAATATTAAACAGATACTTGTGTGATCGCAGACGTGGGTCTACAACAACCAGATAGACTCCTGCGACATATACAGAGGAACTGGGATGATGAGGCGGCGGGAGGAGAAGCAAAGAGAGTCCTACAAAACATGTAGGGCAAGCTGTCTTGTTTAACGCAGAGGATTCCAATGGTTCAGGTAGAGGATCTACCTGAAGCCATCTAGGGACAGGTGGTTGGTGTACCTGGAGCATGGGTACGACTCTTCTAGCATCTCTCAAACATCATGGTTTGCTACCATGACACACATCCGACACCACAGGCGTAGATGTCGTGGGATATGTATATCGGTTGTATATGTGTATTGAGGGTTTTAGCCCCAATTTTGTAATATAAACACCATATTTTTGAAATATATAAAAAGGGATCTTCGACTTTACTTATATCTTACAATATGTACATTGATGTGACAATTTTCTTTACTTTATTAATGTGACAAATGTCAATCTAAAACGTAATTAGCATAGGTATCAGATACATAATTAGAACTCCTTGGAATGTGATAATATGTAATAAAATCAAATTGTTGTTCTAAAAGACATACCCGTAGGAATCGATGGAGTAAAGTAGGATCACGCACATGGTAATGGTCGTTCATCTGACATACTACTAACTGGGAATCCAGGTGAACTTCTAAAGAGAGAATACCATGTGAGATGGCGTCACGCAAGAGTTTAACGATGACACTATATTCGACGACATTATTCATGGATAGTCCTAGGCATATGCCACTTGAAGATACCAGCAGACCCTCGGGTGAGTAAACCACCCAAGCGGCGGAAGCCAAGTTCCGTGTATGGAAATTGGAACTGTCTGCGAATCCTAGGTATACCAAAGATTTCGTTGACATCTGTCAACAAAGGGAAAACTCGATAAGCAAGACAAAGATGAAAGAAAAGGAAAAAAGAGATGTATATACACTAAATTTACATTAGTATACAAAGAAGTCCTCGATAGACGTAAAGGCATCTCGACGTTGCTCATTGAGACTCTCTAGGTGCACAAGGTGACGCTCTAAATCCAAAGTGTCAGGTAGGAGCTCGATTGCCAACTTGAGAGAAGGGATTTCACATTCAATAGGAAGTATTGACTCGACACCGTGCACTAATTGGAAAGGAGAAAAACCAGTGGCAGTCTTAACCGAGGTTCAGTAAACCCAAAGCGCGGGATATAGCATGATGTGCCAATTGGAATTACTCTGACTGACAGTTTTCTGCAAAATGGTCTTGAGAGACTTGTTGACGGCCTCTACTTGCCCATTTGATTGGGGGTAATAGGGCGATGAATGACCATGTTTAAAACCCAACTTAGATGCTAGTTCTACCACCATTTCATTTTGAAAGTGACTGCCATGATCAGTGACAATCTCACTCGGGATACCGAACCGGGCGATAATTTGGTTGAATAGGAAAAAGGTTGTAGTATTGCTGCCGGATTTCATGGTAGGCATGGCCTCGGCCCACTTAGTAAAGTAGTCGATGACCATGATAATGTGTTGATGCCCCCCAGCCAAAGTTGGGTTGCAATCAACGAAATCTACTCCCCACTTGGTGAAGGGACCGATGGTAATGATTGGGTGAAGGGGGGCTGGGTGCGAGCACACTTTCTGAGTGAACACCTGGCAGGGGTGACACTTCTTAACCACTTCAATACAATATTTAAAGATAGTGGGCCAAAAATAACCAGCTCACAATATTTTTTGGGCTATCGTAAGCCCAGATAGGTGACCACCACAAGCCCCTTTGTGCCAATCGTTTATGACTGACTTGGCTTCTTCGTGAATTAAGAAACGATGCAAGATATCATCTATTCCTCGGCAATACAAAGTACCACCGATAATGGTATACTTTTTATCTTGGTATCTAATACATCATCGATCATCTCGCGAGAGATGTTGAGCAAACTTCAAGGTTTGAAGATATAAAACAATGTCTCCATACTAGGGGTCGGACGACGAGACAAGGAAAATGTGTTCATCCACAAATGAATCGACATGAATAACATCCTCGTCTGATCGTGCGAAATCAGATATTAACCTTGCGAAGACTAGTGATTTCTTGGACTTGGCCGAAGCGAAGTCGAGATCAAACTCTTGTAAGATGATAATCCATTTATTATATTTCCCACCTATGATGTGTCTAGTAAGGACGTATTGAAATGGGTTGACATCGGCAACCACCGTAGTCTTGCAGAGAAATATATAGTGACATAAGCATTGGACTGTGTGAACGACAACCAAATATAGTTTTTCAACGTGAGAGTAGTTAATCTCAGGACCAACTAAATTTAGACTAAGATAGTATATGACATGCTCATGGATCTTGTCAGCCTCCTGAACTAGAACCATACCAATGTCTCTTTAGACACGGAAATATACAACAAGTAATCTCTATTGTAATCGAGAGATTTCAGTAGAGGGGTTGATACCAAGGCTTTCTTCAACGCGTCAAAAGACTCTTGGGCTTTCTCATCCTAGATAAAAGGGGTGTCCTTCTTCAAAAGGCTCATGAAACCCTTAGTGATATTGGCATAATTCACTATGAACCGACACAGAAGGTTAGCTTTCCCCTGTAAACCTTGAAGTTGTCTAATTGTGCGTGGGGGAGGCAACTGGAGTGTTGCCTCAACCTTAAGAGGATCTACCATGATCCCAGTCTCAGAAACTAAAAATCCTAAAAGATGGCCATACTTAATGCAAAAGATGCATTTATGAGGGTTTAACCGGATTCTATAGTAACGACATCTTTCAAAAACCAGTCGAAGTTGTGTAACGTGATCCACTCTCTTGCGATAATGAGAAGCAAGATCATCAAGATATGCTCCGACTATATGTTTGAGATCATGAAAGGCGAAAGTCATGGCGCTTTGGAAGGTTGCACCGGAGTTTTTAAGGCCAAAAGGCATTTTCCGGTATGCAAAATTAACCCAAAGACATATAAATGTCGTCTTGTATTGGTCCTCAGTTTTGATTGAGATTCGGTTATACCCTGAAAATCCGTCCATAAATAATAAAAAATTGCTTCCCGCACACTCGTCAAGAATCTGATCAATGAAAGGCATGGGGAAGTTATCTTTAGGACAAGCCTTGTTCAGGTCGCGAAAGTCCATACATACACTGATGGTTCCTTGTTTCTTATTTACGGGAACGGGGTTGGATATCCATTCGGTCAAGGGAACCGGGTAGATAAAGCCAGCGTTAAGTAGCTTCTCTACCTCTGCCTTAATGGCAGGAGCCTTCCTAGGATTTACAACTCTGAGACGTTGTCGAATGGGTTTAGCATCCGGAAAAGTTCTAATCTCATGTTCAACAATACGAGGGTCAATCCTTAGCATCTCTTCATATGACCAATCAAATACATCTTGAAATTCTTTGAAGAGATCGATGTAGATCATAATTTCTTCTGGCGAACAATCCGCACCTATATTTACGTTCTAAATCTTGCCAGGGGTATGAGAGATGTCAATCGTGACGGTAGAAGAAATACTCGCCATGTTTCCTTTGGCATAAATTTCATGTGTATCAAGTGGAACCATGGCGTGATTGACTATCTCACTCAAGGTAGACTGAAAATCATCTTGTTCAATTCTTTCAAGACTTGGGAGAAAATAATATCGATGATGCATATCGTCCCAAGGTATCTCAGAACCATTCATTGCTTTGAGGATGGATTCATCCGAAGGTAAAGTCTCATCTAGGAAATCATGTGAACAAGACAATGAGGTGGCCCATATAGGCCTAATCACAGGATCCTCCTCGTCCATCGGTGATGTAACATGATCAGGATCGAAAAAAGATTCAAGAACAACTTGATATGCAATCTCTGTTGCCGATAGTGGCATGGCCATACCAACATGCGACTGACCTTCACATGAGGAAGCTGGGGAAGGTAGGGTCCATGGATCATGAAAATAGGATGTACAGAAAGGAATGGCCCTCTCTGTCAAAGCAGGCTTACTAGACATGGCATAAATGTGATGAATCAGTGTTGAGAAGTCGAAAGTGCCCATGAGGGAAGAATACATTCTGACACTGATATTCTCAGTTGTCAGCTGAGAATTGTCGATCATGGGGATCAACGGTCCAACAAATGCATTAGGACTAGAGTATGCAAAGGACAATTGGTCGATGGTCATGATATTCCCTTGATAAGGAAAACAAAGAGTATGAAAGACGGACGATACGACAATGACCATGGCATAGGTCCAATTGCGACCTAGTAACAAGTTATAATCGAGAGGCGTATCAACTACCTCTACTTCCACCTCTACTGTCTTCCCACCTAACTGGACTAGAAAGGCAGGGAGAATACCATGAGGGTGAAAGAAATGACCGTCAAATGTAGTCAACATGTTCAATGAATTTGAAAGGGTCAGAGAACCTATAGCCTTCCAACAGACCAGGGACATCATGTAGGTGGCAGCACCTTCATCAATGACCGCATGTTCAATGGTATACTTGGAATACTCCACGTGGATTTGGAAAGCCATGAGGTAAGGTAAGTGAGGCTTCACATCCGTGACATCAAACTTGATAACTTGAGAGCCACTAGGTTCAAGAGCTCCTAAAGAAGAGAGTAAGGCATTCCTCTGTGAAGGACACGTTTGGAGTACCTCCAAAGCTGACATCGTACAAGGGATTTGGCCCAGATCCTCAACAATAGAGTAATTCTGGGCAGCTCTAGCATTAGGATTGTGGGTAGAACGCTTAAGTACTCCTTTCGGAATATGGGGCAGCAACCTTGGTTTCTCAATCTATAAGTTTGTCTCCGGAGGGGGAGGAGGAGCTTCTGGACCAGAGTTAGCTTGTGAAGAGATATAATCTTGAGAATGGGAGGTTATGTCAATCTTCGCATCGACCATGTTGATACATACACGATCACCATCTTGCGGAGGTGGGTTTTGACTCCCACCAACTTCATTTCTGGCATTCGCAAAGCTCGAGGCTAAGTGCTAGTTGTGTGGAAAAGGATTTGTTATCACAGCGGACGGTAGATTCAAAAGCCTCGCAGCTTCTGTGAGTTTGGGGCATAAATGTGTAAGGTGGTCATTAGTACAAAGTTTACAAGAAAAATTCACCTTATGTTTCTCTTTCTTTCCCTCTCCAACATTATCATTCTTCTTCCCATTATTGTCTTTGTCCTTGGGTTTGTTACCATTTTTCCCACCCTTTCGATTGTTTCAACCTTTCCTTTTATTTCCATCTGGTTGCTGGTCACCATTTGGGTTTGTCGACGATTGCATAGAATGTACATCCACCGACTGGGTGGGTTTGGAGGATCCAGACGAAGCTGATCCTCTGGCAGACTTCGTTGTCGAGTCTGCGGACTTTACATTGGTGGACCCAACAATGTCGTTGGCATGAGGTCCAAGTTTTTTCCTAGGATCATAATTTGACCGCGATGCTTTTGGAAGAAGGTGATGCAACATCCCAGACTGAGCATATATTAAGTCTAATTGATGGGCTCTAAAAATAACTTCTTCCTCACTAAAGACTCCGGAAGTAGCAACGTCCTTCGAGATACGAGGTTGAAAAGACTTTAGGAACCATTCTAGAAGAAATTCCGGGGGTATAGGATTCTTAATCAACCATCTCCATCTATGCCACTCCTGGATATGATCTGAGATATGAGTGGCGGTGTCCTGGCGTAAAGTCGATAAAAATTTCGAGGACAACATCATAACGAATGGGCAATTGAAGTGGTTTAGAAAGACCATTACCAACTGAATAAATGACCCAAATGTCCCACTGGGTAACTCAATATACCATTGTGAAGCAACTCCAATAAGAGTGCACTGAAACAATCATAATCGAATAGAATCATGGTTCAAGGAATTCGACGAGCACCAAAGTGAAAAGTAGTGACGTGTTCACCAGGATCCTCTCCGTTCTTACCTTCAAACTTTGGAATGTCTGAAGGAAGTTTGGTGGGGACAGGGGGCCATGAGGGATCATGATTCACTGGCTCATTCATTAACTTAGACAAGTCTGGTAGATTGAGCATGGCCAGAAAAGGGAGGCGGGGTTGCGACATCTGGCCCCATCCTCCAACAAAAGATTGTGTGTTGGGAATTGTAGCCCATCCAGGATTCTGGTAGGAACCATGGCCCTATCCAGGATTAAAAGACCCTCCTCCGGGCTAACTTGTATAAGGTGGGTTGGGCATCATTCCAGAAGGAATGTTCTGATAAGGATTATGAAAATTGCCCCCAGCCGGATTAGATCTGGGTTGGGGGTTGTAAAAAGTGCCCCCGAGCAGATTAGATCTAGGTTGGGGGTTTCCCAAGGTGTAAGATTGACCTCCTCTGGGTTGGAACCCAGAGGATTGAAAAGGATTCGTCATACCAAGAGTATTGGTCGGAATCGACACCGAGGAGGAAGGGGTATAGGACGAAACTTGTTTGCCAGTTGGGTTGTTCCATCCCATGGAAGGAGGATTAGACCCGGGGTTAAAAGCAGGGACATTTCCTATATTAGGGTTCGTTTGAGGGATATGAGAACCACCAAATGTAAAAGGAATGTAAGGAGGTGTAGTGCCCTCGAGTCCAATGTTAGCGTTAGGACCAGCAGTTGGGATGGAAATTGAAAACTGCGAAGTGAAGTTAGGCATACCATATGAAAATGGACTAGAATCCATAGGGATGGACTGAAGATTGTAGCCTGACGAGTGACCATGACCCCCAAAAGGGTTGGAAGCAAGAGATGAAGCATTAACTATAGGTCGATCCATAGTACCGGTATATGCCTCCGACACTGCAACTGTAATGGTCGCAGAAATCAAAGGGGTGTCGTTAACTATAGTGGGTATGGGAGTAGAAGAGCTCCTAGTGTTCTGAAGACTAGACTCAGTACTCATCCTTGTGGAACCACAAGTCTGAAAGGTGGAAGTGTGTGTACCATGTCTAAGGAATCTACACCTTTTAGAAGGAAATAAATCGATAATCGATGGTAACTGTAACAATCGACGGTACTGGTGAGGAAGCTGGTCCGACTCCACAATGAATTATGACTCTACAAAATAAAAATATATCATAAGGCCAACTAGTAGTCAAAGAGCATACCAAAAATTCAAACGGCCAATATGCATGCAAACAGGATATAGTGGCTGAGTGGCCTCCCTCGCTAAAGAAGGTATGCCTCATCCAAGAGGGACTTGAGACTCCCTGCTAAAGTTTGGAGGTAACAGAATCAGTTATAAGGGCCCTCGTAGGCTTAACAACCAGTCGGTTAGATCCCCTCGGAGAGGTAATCCTCCATAAATTATGTGTGTTGTCCGACCCCTATCTGACTCAGGATACAAGAAGAATAACCCCTGCAAGTAACCTATGAGATACCTAAGTCAAGCAACTGATAAACCACTATATAACCAATGCACAAGCGAGCAGTCATAAATTTGGATTACCGTATGGGCAGGGTAGCAAAGCCCGAAACCTTGAAAGTACCACCTCTCACAGAGGTATGGGCACTAGCAAGATCCCTAAATATGAATAAATCCATAGAAATATCTCTGATGCTAGGTGAGTATCTAGGGGTTATCCCTTCAACTAACTTTGCACAACCTCGTGATTAACTCCGGTGTGAGCGGAGCCTCTTGATATTACCAATTATACAACGAGTTTCTCAACTCCATGTCTCAGACACATATGTTGATTTAATTGCCTTGGAGAAGTTTACTCACAAAATCCTATTCCAAGGCACTAAATCCTAAACTAGTTTGTGCACCCTAAAAATAAAATCATGTCTAATCAATTTTAATTTTAAGCGTAAATTTTATTGGCTGTGATTACTCAAAAAGGCATGGAAGTGAAACTCATGATGTTATGACTATGCAAGAAAATAAATATGAATATAATGCAAAGTCTAACTTTAACTTTTCAATAAATGATATGCGTATAAAACCTGTGCAATTTTCAATTTCAACTCTGCAATTCAGAAATAAAATGCAATCTTTCACTAAATGCACTAAGCTAACGATAAAGATTCAAAAGACAAAAATACCAACCAATGCAAAATGCCTATTTTTTTGTATTTTCAATATACTAAAAAAGAAAATGCATGGACTGATAAGCAACCTGATATATAAGTTTTACTGTGTATAAAAGCAACAACTCAAGCAGAATATCAAGCAGCTGAGCAAACAACCTAGTGTACAATGACAAATCAAAAATGAAAAACAAAGAGAAAGACTCTGCCCAAAAATTCAACTCCAAAGAAGTTTCTTGTCATCCTAGAGAGTCTCAACAGGCACTACAGAGACCTAAGAAAGCTCAACATCATCAAATCCCACCCAGCAATCACTAAACCAAGAAAACAAGCAAGGGAAAGTGGTATACGCGACTGTTCAGGAGAAAATGGCATATATATGCAACTTGCAGTGAGACAACACGCATGTATACGTGACTGTCAAGGAAAGAAACGCGTACATGATTTAAAACAAGGCCAAGCAAGGGTAAAAGGCTGAAAACTCAGACCCAGAGTGAACAGAATCTGTCAAGCAGTGATACGGCAAGGAACACAAAGGAAAAAGAGCAATACAAGAAGAAAAAATACTTCAACTCAAACTTCATGCTCAATTGATCGAGGATTTAAATTAATAAAATAAATCTTTAAATCTTTAAAATATTCATCTTAATAAAACTTAAAAAAATTATAACATATATTTAAGGAATAGTTTTCTCATAAAATTTAAATACAATTAATTTAAATATCAATTTTAATTAAAAATTTACAAACAACCTTTTAAAAAAATCCATTAAAAACAAAGAAAATATAATATAAGAGTGAATTTGGAATTATATTTTCCAATTGAATTGACAACACTAACTAATTTTCAATAATTTGTCAAATTTTCTTTATTTCAACTTCACCTATACGCACACTAAAGTAACCCATTTCACAATTATTGCTCCAGAAAGAAACTGATATGTGCACTTTCAAAACCATTTCAGGTCCCACTCAAAACGGAGATTTCTATTTCTATGGTCATGTCTTTTCTATTTCCTAAAAAGTATTGGGTGAAGGTGGAAAATGATGTATACAAATCAAACTCCCAGATAGTGATGCCACGTATTTTATCTGTAAAACTGCAAGGAATCCACCAAGGTTTGTGGAACTTTGTTGTGTGCGGATCGGGGTGTATCTTGAGTTTTGATATTTATGGTTGATTTTTGGATCTATGATGTTCCATCTCATAACGTAACAGGTAGCGTCGCTTTACCATCACTAGCCACGTCTACCCCAACCCATGCATAACTGAAATGTGGGAATTTCCAAATGGTGATTGATGCCCAAGCGCCCATGTACAGCTGGAAAATGTAATAAGGTGTGTGTATTCATTGTTTGGAAAGATATTTAAACATTCATCTCTTTCGGTGTTGGGCATAAGTGTTTGCTCATATTTTCAAAATATTCCATACCATGAAGGAGTTGTCATAATTTTGGTAAAATAATCAATAGTATCAGAGTCTATGGTCAAAGAATCCATATTGCCAAACTTTGTAAAAGGGTCTTTAGACTCTTGTTTTTCTTTGAACTTTGTTCTTTAGTTCTAAGAGCTAATTGTATTTGGGCTTGGTTACAACAAATATGCAATGTCAAAGTTATTTTATTTGGTTCATGTGTCCTAGACCACTCCGAAATTGAATAAGGGGGTTTAAGGTATACTTGGTGTTTGTGTGTGATGGTGCATGCTTTTTTGGATTCTTGATGTCGCTTATCTTTGGTGTCTAGTTTTGACACTATAATTCTAATTTTTTCTATCATACAACTATACACAAATGGAGTACAAAGCAAGCAAGGCACATAATTCACACACAAATGCAGGCACAATCAAGCACAAGTAATCAATAAGTTGCCACACATATTCAATCTATCAAGTTTTTGCCACATCAACATTCAATGACAAGATCTACATTACAATTAATTTCAATCAATTCAACTTCAAATGTGACATCAATTTTGAGGAATGTATTTGCAATAGTTCTTTTTTGTGAGTGTCAAATCAAAAATCAAGTTGAATTGTAATCAAGTTGGGTGCATTCTCGGTCGAACCCGACACTTAAGACTTGATTGAGTCATTGTATTTTTTAGTCCACATTGAGTCAAGGTTGAAACTCAAATCATTGTAATAATTATGAGTTGGGGTGCATTTTTAGTAGTATCTGACACCCTCAGCTTGTTGAAACAAAATCAAGTGAGCATGAAGTTCGAGTGAGTGAGTTCAAGTGAGCGAGTTGCAAGAAGCCCTTGTTTTTTTTTTAGTCTATCGTTATCTGGACCTACTTGCACAAGGAGGAGTCATTCAATTTTTCAAATGGACTGAAGTCTCAAATTACTAGAGTTTTTTTTTTTGACATAAATGGATATGTATTATATTAAAGGTGTGGCAAAGCCACAGTTCAGTTACAAAATGCCCAATGTGTCTTTGGGCCTACTATCCTGAGTAAAAACAACCTTGAAACAAGACCTATTGACTGACTGAGCTCCCTTTCTGCTTAATATACTGCTTATTTAAAGCCATGGCTAAGACATTGCCAGAGTGCTTTGAGAGCTATTTTACAATTACTAACATCAAAATTACTTTTCTTCGTCCTGGCTCCAATTGCTTTTCAGTTGGGCCATTTTAGCCTCCAATTGTTCCATTCTTTCGTCAAATTCTTGCTGAGGATTCTTCAGCTCTTTGTGAAGCTTGTCCAATTCTTCTGCAAAACCAATTTTAGTCAGGGTGATGTCCGACTCAAGTTGTTCCAGCCTGCGTCCAGCTTCCACATCCAGATTTTCCAAGAAGTCTAACTGGTGCTGAAGCATCTGTTGCAGATTTGCAAGAGTTTTGTCCATCTCCTTCAGGCGCTCTTCAGTGCTCATCGTCCCTTTGGAAGAAGACGCCATCTTCCTGCTTGCTCTCACTTCGCGTGCCTGGCAATGCTTGCTCTGGTTCCTTGCACTCTCTGAGTTCCTGAGCGTCTTACAGAGCGTTTCTTGAGCTGGGTTGAGAGGGGGCCGACCTCCCTTTATTTATTTTTTGCTTCTGTCCATCATTGCCTTTGGGAACTGGACGAAGTCGCGCGGATCCTGTGTCTACCTCAGATCTTGGGCGCCCTTTCTCTTGGTACTTGGTTGAGCTTGCCTACCAATCAAACCATTTGTTCCTGTCTTCATGCTCGATTTTCCCAGATCCTTTATCCCTGCGCGATCCAGCATATGGATAAGATCCCGTGCCCTGCGTGGGTTCAAGGAATCTCCACTCTTTCCATTATGCCATTTACTGACAATGACCCTTCCTCCAATAAAACGCCTTGGTTGGTTGCTTTGTCAGCATTTCAATTTTGATCCCTTAGCACATGGTAGAACTGACAGGAATTCAATTTACTTAATATGAGCCGAATTTTATCAAGGAGACTGTTGAGTTTAATACTTTGAGTTCTGGATCTCTTAACCATGGCCTGTATTATGATTCTTGAATCACCTATTACTGTCAATTCCGGAATTTTGAGTTTTACTGCCAATTGCAATCCTTGCCAGAGAGCCAATGCCTCAGCCCTGTTATTGGTTTCTATACCGAGCCCAAGAGCATATTGCATCACTTTGTCTTGATTGGGGTCTTCAATTGTGCCCCCTCCTCCGGCTAGGCCTGGGTTCCCTTTCGAGGCCCCATCGAAATGGAGGATGGGTGTTTTGATTTTCCTTTTCCAGTTGGCAAATTCGTTTCCACTTTCCCTGATCTCCCAGTGTTCTTTTTTTGGATGAGTTTTATGTGGGCTTCCTAATTCTGGGACGTTGAATTGAGCTATCCAACTCCTCTGATCTTCATCCAGATTGTGTAGCTTGACTGTGGGGCTGAGATGCGCAGCTAACTCCCCCAACATTGCTTGAATTTTGGTGATCGTTCTGACTTCACTTATTTGGGTGTCTCTAAAAATTCTTTGGTTTCGTTCCAGCCAGAGACTCCAAAGGACGAGCTTTGGTAACAATCCCCAAATCCAGAGTGTTTGGTTCCTTTTTTTTCTGGCAAAGGGAAACAAGGAATCCCATTGAAGGAGAAGGCTTATTACATCAGTGGGGAGGCTGGAGGCTCAAATTACTAGAGTTACTAAACACTCTAATAAGCACTGTTGAAGACAACACAATCATACTCAACAAAAATACTCTTCAATTTGTTCTAACTTGTTTGCAAGTGAGACAAGACAAAGTAGAATTTCTTCATGCTCATAATCAACTTCTTCATAAAGAACTTCAATGAAATAATTTTCAACATTATGAACTGGTCCTTGTTCAGAACAATCCTCTTTTCGATGATGATGATGATACAGATCAACAGTCGGTGCAAGAGAAACTCAGTGAACCAACTTCAAATATAAGCGCATATGAGGATGAAGTTGTGCATGAACAAGTTCAGCTTTCTCTTTCCAAGCCAACCATTAGACCTTGGGAAGAAATCAGGAACAACTAGCACAAAACATGTATTTGATATGATAAGGAAGTAACTTTTCATACTCTAGATTATCCCAGACGAATCCACTTCATCAGTGCAAGATTCCTTCAAGAAGTTTCAACTTCACATATTCAGGTTCAACATTAGCATGCAAAATGCCAACATTACAATTGTTAGGGACCTAACCTCCCTAACCCCTCACACAGATAGACTAATATATTTTTCATGTAATAAAGGTCGACATTAGTTAGTAAGGCCTATTTAATAAATATTGACAAGTCAATGTAAGAAGACCTAATAGAAGCTTCTGTTTCTAGAAATATCTTCCTCCATAATGTTTTTTAGAAGATACAATTAGTATAAATAAGAGTAGGAAGCTTGAGAATTATTGTAATAGAGCGATGCTCTGCTGGAAGTTTCCCCCTAAAGAGGCAAGTGAACATTGTTCCCATTTCAATAAAGGTATCATTTTGGTGTGTTATTCTCTACATTATGTTTTCATATTGGTAATTTTCCATTATATTCATGTTTATGCTTAATATCACATAACTAGGTGCATAACAAGTGGTATCGGAGCACTTTCCTTGGCAAGAATTGTGGGCTAAATTTTTTTCCAGGGTAGAGATGTGTTTCAACATATTTAAACTACAATGATATGTCGTTCACCGCATAAATCCGTAGTTGGGGAAGCATACACGTAGGAAATACAAGAGGTTTTTAAGCTCACATTGTTGGACACCCTTGTAACCCCTGTTGGTACCCTTTCGAGTGGTAGTGCATCATACAACACCTGTATACAAACTTGTGCTTCCAAGTACCTCTGGTATACTAGGATCCCCTTTAGGTATCCCGAAACCAACCATAGATCAGTCAATCGATCACCTGACTATTATAATTCCATAGAGAACAACACTCGGGAAGATATTCTCTAGTACCTAGGTAATCGGGTAGTACGACTAAGGGTACAGTCTAGCCTCCTTAGTTGGTGCCCTGAGATATTGGGATGAGTACTACTGTTCGACCCTGCATGTATATCAAAGAGATATAACACAGGGCAAACCCTTGTCTGTAGGCACCCTAAAAACCCAAACCCTTGGGACAGAAACAAAATAGAAAAGGAACAGACAAGATCTATTGTCGTGCAACCTTGCCTCCTACACTTGGGCGGTTCCTCCCGCGGTCGAGACTCGGAAACCCCGAACTCCCCGCACTTGGATTCCCTTATTTGAGACATATCTCATTGGATTCCCCTTTTTGTCTTGATCGTTGTGATACCTATCATGATTAACCTTTTTTTACCTACATGCACCCTTATTTGTGACATATTTCATTGGATTCCCTTTTTCTCCTTGATCGTTGTGATACCTATCATTTTTAACCTTTTGTTTTACCTTCCCACACCCTTATTTGAGACTTTTCTCATTGGATTCTCCTTTTCTCATTGATCGATGTGATACCTATCATTTTTAACTTTTGTTTTACCCCATGGACCCATACTATTCCCAACACCCTTATTTCCCACTTATCCCATTGGTATCCTCTCGTTGCCCTAATCATCATGGTATATATCACTTCTCTGATTTATTTTCCATGGAACCACTCCTCATCCCCTCGTGGCTCCATCCCATCAAGAAGAAACCAATCAGAAACTGAATACTAACCTTACTGCCCTTCAAGCCCAAGTAAATAGGGACATTCTGACCATTCATTCAAAAAATGGACCACATCCAAGACTAGCTTGGTAACCAAATAACTGAAGTCCATTTCACTCTCAACCAATTCATGAAAAAATTTCAGGGTCCTTGCTCCTCTAAACCACCTCTCTATACTGAAGGTGTTGACTTTGACCAGCCTCTACACTCTCATTAGAACTCCCTACCTCATGACCCCCGTCTCCCCAGAGTCAAAGTCAACAGATTTGATGGATCAGATCCACAATCCTGGGTTACTCAAATGGAACACTATTTCTCCCTACATGGTATCACTGATGAGTTAACCAAGATTCGTTATGGAATTATCTATTTGGATGTGAAAGGATGGAAATGGTGGCAATGACATTGTAATGCATGCCAATGGTATGTTATTTGGTCATAGTTTGTTGCAGAGTTGTATGCATGCTTTGACATAGACACCCACCATTTAAGATGTCTAAGCAAGTTGAAATAGTTTGGAAGAGTGGAAGATTTTATTCCTTCCTTTGAGCACTTGGATTTCCAAATGGAGGGCATGGCAAATGCTTTCTTCAGGGAATGATTTATCAGTGGCCTCAAGGATGCAATTCATGCCCAGGTCATCATGGATCGCCTTCATACTTGGTTGGAAGACACTAAGCGTGCCAAGGAGGCACAACATGTCATCTTGGACCAGAGTAGAAAACCCACTTTTATCCCCCATCCTAAACCCAACACCCTTTCCCCTCAGGAGAATCCTCTCAAGCTCCACAAGTTAACATGAGCAAAAATGGTTGAATGCCAACTCAAGGGTCTTTGCTATAATTGTGATGATAAATACTTTCCAGGGCACAAGTGTAAAGAATAAAAAAAAATTATGATCATTTCTGAGGATGTTTCTGATGAAGATGTTGAGGTTTCACCTGAAGCAATGCTACTCCCAACCAATGATATTACGTCGCCCTCTGATCCTCCCAAAGTTTAACCATTGATTTCGCTACATGCTCTCACTGGTTTTTCTACTCCTCAAACCCTCAAATTGATTAGTTACATTACACATAGGAAAGCCATCATCCTAGTTGATAATGACAACACTCATAATTTCATTCATCGTTTCCTTTCCCAAGAAGTCAATTTTTATGTCCATGCTATCAACAATTTTCAAATCATGATTTTCGATGGTGGTTCCATGAAATGTGGAGGGAGTTGTGAAAATGTGCACCTACAAATTGGTGAGTATAACCTAAAATATCACATGTTTTCTATTGACATGGGTGGTTGTGACATTGTTCTTGGTGCAGAATGGTTACACACCCTAAGACGCATACTCATGGATTTTAAGGAGTTAACCATGCAATTCCAACAGGAAGGCCAACATTATAAATTCCAAGGCATTACAACAGGATCTCTGGAGATCATCATTTCCCACCGCATGGAAAAGTTACTCAAGAAAGGTCATTATGGAATCATTGCCCAACTCCATTCCTTTTAAGAAGCTGAGACACCCCAGGTACACCCCGACCTTCAAGCTATCCTTTCACACCATCACATTATTTTCCAAACCCCCCAAGGCCTTCCCCCCTCCCACAATGACCATGATCATTCCATTCCTTTAATATCAAGAAATATTCCTCCCAATGTTCTCCCTTATCGTCATCCCTTTGCTCAACAAAATGAAAATGATAAAATTGTCCATGAATATTTAGAAGCAGGTGTTATTCATCCTAGTACCAACCCCTATTCTTCCCTTGTTGTCATGGTCCTCAAGAAGGAAGGCACTTGGTGTATGTTTCCTAATTTTCGTTCCTTAAAAAAACTTACTATCAAGGACAAATTCCCCATTCCCATCATAGATGAACTTTTGGATGAACTCAGTGGGGCTCAATACTTTACCAAACTCGACCTTCGTTTTGGCTACCACTAGATACATATGAAAGAGTAAGACATCCCCAAGACGACATTTCTCACTCATGAGGGCCACTATGATTTTTTGGT
>JZKD02S2283973.1:174944-195800 GCA_000966675.3 Picea glauca | reverse complement strand
TATTTTTAAGTAAATTAGTTAAATAAGTTAAATTCTTATGAATTATTAGAAGTTAAGTATTTCACGTTCATATGTATTTTTATTAAATAATGAAACACTTATATTCGTATTTTTTTTATTAAATATTGAAACACTTTCTTTTATATTTATATATTTATAGAGGATGTTATTTTATGGATTGTTTTATTATTATTATTTTTAATTTAAGTAATGAGTAATAATAAAGATAATCAACCTCGAAACTTGTTCTCGTGATTTATATTCACAACATTCAATCATTAAAACTAATCCACTTAACTTAAGTAATATATTTAATAAAAAATTAATTTAAAATATCAACTATTAATTTTAATTAAAATTTTAAAACAAACTTCTAAACAAAACAACTATTTTTCCAATTAGATTGACACTAACCAATTTTCAATAATTTGTCAAATTTACTTACTTTCACCCTCGCCTAGACGCTCGTTTCTCAATTATTGTTCCACAAAGAAATTGATATGTGCAATCAAGGCATCTTTCTTCTCTGAGTGGGCTAACTCGGGAGTAATCTTCTCTTCTGAGTTACTTTTCCGGTAGGTTTTCCGGTGGTCCGCTTTCAAATTTCCAGCCAATCCAAAATTCAGATCGATTTTCTGAGCATCTGGATTGGTTAAAAATGGGGCAAAACCCCGGCGGCAAGGTTATAAAATGTATGGAACTTTGATCCATGCGAAACTCAGACCACCCCTGAAAATTTGGCTGGATTCAGGTCCATTTTTTTGACTGAAAAGCGAAACTCGAGAGAGAAGATTGCTCCCAAATTAGCCTACTCCCTTTCTTCAATGCTTCTTTATGTCCCACTCCAAATGAATATTTATATTTCTATGGTGTTGTCTTTTCAACTCTCACCACTTCGAGTCATGCACCAACTTTCGTGACCTCGGTCAATACCTCTTTATGTCCCGCTCAATATGGAGAACCGACACCTTCAACTAATTTGCAATAAATTTGTTGAAATTACTTTCTTGAATGCCCATTTGTCTCGTATTGCTCTGTGAAAACCATTTGTGGATTGTACATTTAACAAAGATATCTGGTACAATATACTAAAGCATTTAAAGAGTAAAGGTATTTGGGAAGGGAGACAGGTGGCAAAATGTTACACTAACTAGATAAAAAATAAGGATAATTCCAAGGAGTTACCAAGTGTTATCTGCTGGGAGATATGGAAACAAAGGAATCTAGTAATATTTGAAAATCGGTTGCCTAACAGATATAGAGTGTACAACAGTATATGGGCAAAAATTTTACACATAAGAATGATAAGGGAAGCATAATTGATAGGCCTCCTTTACTAGACTGAGAGATGACAGTGGGTTTTTTTTATGGAGCCTCACAAGAAATAGATGAACTCTCTTCAACCTTCGATAACAAGAATTCGAGCGTTGAGCAAGAATTTTATCCAAATCAAGGCTCAACATATATACAGGATATACAATAAGGAAGCGGATAAGCTGTCAAAGGAAGCTCTTACCTTAGAAGAAGATGGAGTATTTTTTGCTGAAGAACATGATGGTTGATAGAATATAATGGAAGTGCTCATTTAACCATAGACAATATCACTATTGTCACCCAACCATAGGTTGAAGCCACCCCCGAGCACCTTAACCTTGACAAAGACTCATTCCAGAAGCAAACCCTAGGCTAGATAGCCAAACAAAAGGTGGAACATCTTTCTCCAAGAATAGTGCACCAAGCAAGAGTAACAAGAGCTGATCAGAGAGTCCAAACCATAACCAAGAGAGAGTCCAAGCCAAAACCGAAATCTGCTAGCTGCAACAACTGCAACGACAACTCTCCTCGAAACTTGCACACAAACTGGCCAATTGCAGTGCACACAAGTGTTGCTTCTACAGTTCTGCGAATACTCGCTATAATGAAGACTGGCCTCCTGTATTTATACTATTTCTCGCAGACTGTCGAGGCCAACTTCTCATTCTAGGTACTAATTCTTTAGTATATAATATTTCCTTTAGCCGATTTCTTCTCTTGGAGGCTAATAACCTAATACAAGTCATTCTCTTGAGCGGACTTGTCTTCTAGGGTTATTAACCAATCAATTAGGGTTTCTTCTTGCTTCCTAGAATATTCTATTCTCATCAGGTTTACATGTGGAGGTAAATACCTCCCACAACTACAATAATATCAACACTCCCTCCTATCTAGGGAGGTATTGAAGGTAATGGTCTTGAGCACACACATACCATTCACTTGGTAGCATCAACATAGTCATATAGACTATCTCATGATTATATCATGAGCACCATCATCACTATCAGTGTCATCAACTACATCATCTCTCGAAACCATACTCCATCTGAGATTCTGGATAAGTCACTCACTCCACAGAGTGACACAAGAACCATTCTTCTAATCCGTACATATGTCCTAGAAGAATAAATGTCCTGGACCATTTTCCATCTGGGAAATCTCTGTCCATTGATCATCCATCTAGCTGATAATCATTTCCAACACTACTTATAGTCTTCAAGGCAATCAGAAAAATGTCATTCAATAGAACACAACTGTGTCTATCCATAGTAGTACACAATTACAATCTAGTGGTACACTACCACACCAAGTAGCATACAAATACTTGATCAATGACGTATAGTCACAATCAGTGGAACACAACCACCACAGTAGCATACATCTACTGTCTAGAGACATACAATCTCCATAACATTCATCTGATATCAACCTGCACATAAATCATTGTTATGATATAAAATGAATCATTTGGTCCATTCTTCCACTCACATCTGTGAGATCTGGAAGATCATCTACCCTAAGAAGGTAGAACATCAACAATGAGCTATCTAGACTATTCTTCTCAAGCAAGGAAGAATAATTGTCCTAATTTATGAGCCTGTACTATTCACCTATCCAGGCCATTCCTTCGGCACTAAACAAAGTGCAACTTGGAGAGAATGAGTCTGCCCTAGGGAATGCCTATCCCCGATTGTTGAACCTAGACCATTCACCTATCCGGGCCATTCCTTTGGCACTAAACAAAGTGAAACTTGTAGAGAATGAATGTGCCCTAGGGAATGATTGTCCGGACCATTTCCTAAGGAAATGACTATCTTGCACCAACCTCCAAAGCAGACCATTATTCAAAACTGCTCACAACTGTGAGCTTCGAAAGAATGACTATCCGATGAGGTAGACCAGTCTTCTTGACCACTACTGCGAGTGACTGTCAAGAAGAGAGACTATCCTAGACCATTGCCCATGTTAGTCACAATGGAATCATTGTCTATGGTACATCAACAATCCATCGAACCATTTTCATTATGAAAATGACCGTTCGATATGGACCATTTTCCAAACTGGAAAATGCCTGTCCGTCAAAAATCTCAAACCACTTTCCGAACTGGAAAGGGAACTTCTCATCCTGGACCATTTTTTGAGCTGCAAAATGACTGTCCATATGTCAATAACACATCAGTGCTCCCTCCCAACTTGGGAGTCATCTCTTCCTTTTTCAATAGGGAAGTTGTCTCCATGAGCTTCAACTTGAGTACGCAAACTCTTTCATCTTGGACTGAAGCTTTACCAAAATGTCTGCTTATCTACTCATCTGTGTAGATATATATTGGAGAACCACTTTCTCCTTTTTGGACTTTATCACGGAGAATGTAATACTTGATCTCAATGTACTTCAGTCTTTCTGGAACACTGGTTTTCTCTTAAGGATTCATATAGCTCTGATCATTATAGTATACCATAGTTGGATTCAACTCTTTTGTTTTCTGCTAGCTCATAACATCGTGGCAAGGCTCAAAATGGAACATATCCATGTGGTACTTCTTCTTTCATCATGAGAGTTTGTCATGGACTAACAATCCATCATCCTGGACTTTTGAGTAACCATTTTGACTTTTATCATAGAATATTTTCACCATGCTTCTGTTGTGCATGAGAGGCTTTGCACCAAGTTGTTTGAATCCATACATCATCTTCTTCCATCTGCATACAAGGGTCTCTTTCTGGTATACCTCAAAGCCTTGAGGTTGCTCTACATACACTCTTTGTTCAATTATTCTGGAGAATAGTCTTTGCATTCATCTAATGTAAACTCTGACCCATGGATGTTGTGGACGATATAATGGCTCATGTAGAGGTAGGTCTGGTTTACTGGAACAAGCAATCATCATAGTCCTTCTCCCTCCATCTGAGAGAACCTCTAGTTCTGGATCTCGCAATGCTTACATTCATAAGTATTCCATACACTTTTCTTTATCACAACTTTTATTTCCTATACTTGATTTCTTTTTAGTGAGTTCAGATTTGGCTGGTAGTCTTGTGATTCTCGATACAATGACTGGTTGTTCTGGATTTTCTTTCTCTTTTGGAATCTTCATGTCCATCCTCATGTTTCTCTTTAGCTCTTAGGTCCATAGAGTTTTCTATAGATTCCATGCCTTGAAGATTCCAACTTCTTTATTTCATCATAGGATCATGGATGTGGATGGAAAAACATGGATACTTTAAGGATTCTTTTTGAAGAAGACTTCTTCTAAAGTCACACTTGAACATGTGTTGTTTTTCATGGTTGCTACCATGGATAGATACTTCATAATCTTCAATGGATCATATTGTTTAGGATTATCTCCCTCCTAATCCTTGCTTCATGCATGAATGCATACTCTTCTGTTGGAATTCTGTAATTAGCTCCCTCCGACTAAGAGATTCCACACTTCCATTTTCATCCTTATCGCCTTCTGCAAAGTGTCATAAGTTCGTTTCCAATTGATTGCTGACTTCTTTCTATTTTTACTTCTTCTAGGTTTCTTCAAGATTGATTTTGATTTCGGCTTATCTTGCAGTTGTTACTTATGTAATAGCTTCCACATGAATTGTTACCGAGGGTTGTTGATGTACTTCATCCTTTCATGTGTATTGCCTGACTTGTAGTCATCATGATAGCAATCCTTATATTCCATAGGTATAGTTTCTCTTTGAACATATTATCTTCTAAGATATAGATATGCAAGATATGTACATAAAACATGGTATGTACAAGAACTATGAAGAGTATTGTTACCTTGTCTTAGAAGAAGAAGTTTGTTTTGTCCTAATTGGATTTCTTTGAGGGTTCCCTTTCTTTGGCGACTGATGCTTCATGTGTTTCCTTCCTTTTCTTTAACTCGGGACAATGATTCTTGTAGTGACCATACTTTCGACAATTGAAGCATCAAGTATTTTTGACATATCTTTCTCTTGATTTGGTTTCTTCATGGACCCAAACTTCTTTTTATTCTTGATATCCTTGAACCTTGTTGTGAATGCTTGATCATTGTACTTCTTTTGGGGTTTCTCTTTTTCATTGATCCTTGATTCTTCTTGTGCACAACAAGTCCAAAGTTATTCAAATGTAGGATACTCCTTCCTTGTGTTCACGCTTGCGGAAAATGCATCCCATGTCTTGGGAAGACCATTGAGTACTATATTTACCAGTTCCTTCTCTGAAATGATCTCTTCAATAGATTTTAGTTGATCTCTTAATTGAGAGATTCTCACAAAGTATGATGTTATGTTGTCATCATCATTCATCTTCATGTCACGGAGCTCATTCTTCGGACTCATTACTTGTCCAATGTTTCTGACTGAGAAGAGGTTTCTTAGGGAATCGTACATCTTCTTAGATGGATCAATATGGGTGATGTAGGGTATCAGGTGGTATTTTATAGAATCCACTATGATACTCATGGCATTGATGTCATTGTCTTTGAACTTTTCCATAACTGCAACGTTCTGCGGTTCCTTCTCTTTTCCTTCTTCAAACTCTGGTTCCATAATCTTTCCTTTCATGATATCTAACACTTTATTCTTGGCAAGGATGAGATAAATCCTTGTCTTCCATGCTATCAAGTTAGAATCCCCATCTAACTTGTTTTCTAACTTCATAGAGTAAGTCATGGTTGCTTTGACTTGGTCAACCCTAGATTTGACCAAAAACTCAAACTTGATGTCTTAGCTTGCTGAGAGTACCAGGAGGTGCACTAGGCTAGGGCGCACTAGTCTATCCAAAAATTAGGTCAATCCCTTCACTTAAGGTGCCTCAACGAGAGGGTTAGGGTTTCTGCAAATGCACTTGCTAGTAACCCTAGTGATAGTGCTTTAGTAACTTCTCCTTTTAGAAACCCTAGCAACAGTTCTTCAATGAGCTTAGTATCCTTATGGCTATGCTCCCTTCTAGTTGTTAGACTGAATGCAGGAGGTGTGGGCCCATAACTTGTTATAATATAATGGATGTGCTCATTTAACCATAGAAAATATCACTATTGTCACCCAACCATAGGCCAAAGCCACCCCCGAGCACCTTAACCTTGATAGAGAATCATTCCAGAAGAAAACCTTAGGCTATATAGCCAAAAAAAGGGTGGCACATCTTTCTCCAAGAATAGTGCACCAAGCAAGAGTAACAAGAGCTAATCAGAGAGTCCAAACCATAACCAAGAGAGATTCCAAGACAAAACCGAAATATGTTAGCTGCAGCAGCTACAACGACAACTCTCCTCCAAACTTGCACACAAACTAGCCAACTGCAGTGCGCACAAGTGTTGCTTCTACAATTATGAGAATACTGGCTAGAATGAAGACTGGCCTCCTGTATTTATACTATTTCTGGCAGACTGCCTAGGCCGACTTCTCATTCTGGGTACTAATTCTTTAGTATATAATACTTACTTTAGTCGACTTCATCTCTTGGAGGCTAATAACCTAATACAAGTTATTCTCTTGAGCCGACTTGTCTTCTAGGGTTATTAACCAATCAATTAGGGTTTCTTATTGCTTCCCATAATATTCTATTCTCGTTAGGTTTACACGTGGAGGTAAATACCTCCTGCAACTACCATAATATCAACAATGGTCACACATACAACTTTGAAAGAATCGAATTTTGAAAATATGAAAAGTGAAATAAGGAGATGTTTTTTATGTAATGCAGATCTGAATCTGTATTTTGAGGAAAGGTGGTAGATATTTATATGTTGAATATTAAGCAGTGAACTGCTTTTTTTTTTATCTTAAAATGTAAAAGATTAGAAGTGAACAATTTTTTCTGATTAAGTTAGTCACTGTCTTAAAGGGCAGATATATATGTAAATCTAGTTCATAAATTTTATATTTACTAATATAAGTTTTTTTCCTTTATTGAAAACCACGACAAAGAGCAGGAATGAATTGATTGTCTTTAATTAAAAAATCAAATTTGAACTTTGAAGAAATTTATATTAATTTCACAATTTGAAAAACCATTATTAATATAAAAAAAATTATTTTATTAAAATCACAATAAATAATTTGATTGTATTTTTGTTTTGTTTACATAATATGATGATGACGACAATTATTAAGGTACATTGAGATTAATTTTTCTCTACATTATTTAGAGAAAAAAAAAGGTTAAGGAATTATTTGGTTTGTTTTAAAATTTTAATTTTGTGTTTGAAAGTCTTGAAGATGAGCATTCCTAAAATCTCATAGTGTTGATGAGTTAAAATGTTAGTAAGGTTGGTATTGTAACATATATTGTAAAATTGAGATTTAATGTGAGTGGACATAGGATATTCTATGATAAAGTGTTTTTCATATTCAACCCTCTTAGTGTCACAAAGATGAAGTCTTTGGACCCACAACATTTTAGGCATGGCCCAATTGAGCTCATGAGAATTGTTTTAACAATGTTGATTTTGTCATTTACACTACTTAAAACATAAAGATACTTTTGATATTTTAGATTAAGGTTAATCACCTCCTTATAGCATCTTAAGTTTCTCTTATGCTCCAATTCTTTATGGCATGGCAATTTCTCCATAAATTTAGATTTAATAATATTTTTAATATGATTGCTATTTTACATAGTAACCTCTTCCTCTATTCTCAAATGATTTAGCGAAGACTTGGCATCTTTATGCCAACCTTGCTTGCGTCGTAGGTGGTCTTGACGAGATTTTTTAGGAAGTCTCTAGTCTTTCATGTTGCTTATCTTGTTATTGTACATTAAGTACCTAGTCATAGCCATGCTCTCAATGGGAGAAATAATAACTTCTTTGGGGAGGATAGGATACCGTGTATTACCTTTAATTTTAAGATTACAAGTTATAAAACACTTTTGGATTTGCATTATCTTTCTTCATGATTCTCTAGAGATGCTACAACCCCAAACTTCACAACCACATAAGATAAAGTAGGGACAAGAGTCTCAAAGATGAGTTTATTTTTATCCCATAACCAAGATTTATTGATTTACAATTTTTTCAAGATCAAAATGGGATTTTCATCCACCATTTATCCTTTTCTCAATGCAATAGTTCAAGTTAAGTTTGTGATGTAAATTAACTCAGAGATATTTGTATGAAATCACTTCATCCAAATTATTATTGTCATACAGAAAATTATCACAAATAATCTTTTTAGATTTGATTATCATAACCTTTATCTTATTAATATTAACAATAATACATATAATAAATAAATAAAAAATCTTAATATTTTATCAATATTTATTTTAAAAAACTAAATTAAAAAAACAAATCAATTATCTTAATATAAAATCTAAATCTATTTATTTATAATTTTATATTCAATTTCCACTCATTTTAAAAGGTCTTAAATGATATCTATAAACCTTTGCCATAGTGGTGGGTGATATGATCTTTAAAATTCACATCCCTCGTTCAAAAAAATAAATTTGGTTTAACTCATTTTAATTTTTTTTAAATTTGTTGCTATCATCTATGTGGCTTTTGTTATACTTGCTAAAGATTATTGCCGAGGTGTAAGATAATGGTTTGCATAACGGTGGAATTAATTTTATTTTCATTAAAATTTTAATTAATTAAACTATTTGTAAGAGGTTTTAAGGAGTTTTAATTAAAATGAAATTATAAAAAATTATTAATAATTAAAAATATATATTTTAAAAAATTTTCATTAAAAATATATATTTTTAAATTAAATTTAAAAAAATAATTTTTTTTATTTATTTTGAATAATTTTTTTTCTCATATATTTAAAATAATTATATTTTATAGAATATAAAATTGTTTTGTAAAAATGAATTTACAATATTTAGTTAATTTTGAAACAAGTTATTAAAACATCATTTGCTTCATCTAAGTGAAGATGTCCATTCCTCTTTCATTCATATTATCATTACTCTTTGTATTGTTAGTTGATAAAGGCCGTCAAGTGAAGTAAAGGTGAATTAATATGCAAGTTATAAAGGTCGTGAAGTGAAGTAAAGTAAAGGTGAATTAATAAGCAATAAGAGAAAAAATCCAAAAAAATGTTTAAATTATTCTTTATTATAATCCAAAATTATAATTTAAGGAATTTAAAATTACAATTTGATATGATATGAATTTTGAAAAAAAAAATCATAAAAAGTAAAAAAAATCCATTTAAAAATATAATTTAAATAATACAAAATTAAAATTTTAAAATACAATATAAATAATACAAAATTAAAATTTTAAAATACAATATAAATAATACAAAATTACAATTTTGGTAGTATTGAATGCTTACTTAATAGGCTTGTTACAATACATTTTTTTCCGTTTTTTAAATTTATATGCTTCAGCGACATTGTTGGTTCACTGGTTCATGCTTGTTTTTTTTATCTCCACTGATTTCTTATTTGCATGTTCTTGTTGTTCTTGCTTTCCTGTTCGTGTTGTTGCAGTTTTCACGTTTTGGTTTCTACAATTGTGATTTGAACTGCGTCATTCCTGGTGGAGTGGTTGTTGCTTGCTTGTTTGTTCGTTGTATGTTGTTTATTATTCTTTGATTGGAATTTGCAAGGTTCTGGTCTTGTGCCTACAGTTGGCCCTTTTGGTGCTTCTTAACTAGGTTGTTATTTCGTGCTTGTTCTTGTTTGTCTAGGGTTTCCAATGTTGGGATGTTGCATCTGCAGTTGGATATCTTGTTACATTTTTTGCAATGGAGTCTGCATAGAATACTATTAGGATAAAATAACGTACTAAAAAATTGCAGTCGATGTAAATTGCATCTCTTAGGCGTTGAACCAGATTTTGTCGGCCTCAAACTATATTTCATAGCCGGCAAGTAGGTTTTGTTGTGTGAGGGATATATTTGTTCTCTCCCTTTTATTTTCCTCTTGTAAACTGTGTTCCTGGCTCTATAGTTTCTCGCCTTTTTGTGGTCATTCCGACTGACCAAAAAATTACAGTCGATGTAAATTGCATCTCTTAGGCGTTGAACCAGAGTTTTTCAGCCTCAAACTATATTTCATAGCTAGCGAGTAGGTTTTGTTGTGTGAGCAATATACTTGTTCTCTCCATTTTATTTTCCTCTTGTAAACTGCGTTTCTGGCTCTATAGTTTCTCACCTTTCTGTGGTCATTCCAACTAACCACCATTCAGTTGCATACTTAGCCAGTTTTATGGACGTGGCTTCCCGGAAAGGTTCTATCGAACTATTCCAGGTCGTGTTCGGTGTATACCTATTTTACCCAGTGGAGTCTGCATAGAATACTATTAGGATAAAATAACGTACTAAAAAATTACAGTCGATGTAAATTGCATCTCTTAGGCATTGAACCAGAGTTTGTCAGCCTCAAACTATATTTCATAGCTGGCGAGTAGGTTTTGTTGTGCGAGCGATACAGTTGTTCTCTCCCTTTTATTTTCCTCTTGTAAACTGTTTTTTTGGCTCTATAGTTTCTCACCTTTCTATGGTCATTCCGATTGACCACAGAAAGGCAATAAACTAACATTTTCCATGTCCAGCTTGTTCCGTGATATACATTTTTCACCCAACACTTTCGTCATATACATTCTGCACCCAACAATTACGGAGTTGCGGGTTCACATTTTTCATTTTTCATGTTCAGTGTGTTCTGTGATATGCATTTTTCAACCAACACTTCCGTCATATACATTTTGCACCCAACAATTCCTTCATATACATGAGACATTTTTGCACATGTGTTTCGTCATATGTGTTCCATGATATACATTTTGCACCCAACAATTCTGTCATATGTGTCGAGAAACTAACATTGCGAGTAACACTCACCATTCGGTTGCATAGTTAGCCAGTTTTATGGACGCGGCTTCGTGGAAAGGTTCTATCGAAATATGACAATTTGTGTTCGGTGTATACATGTTTTACCCATAACTTATGTGCTCTATAATTCGACCAGAAACTCCTCGAACTTGCAACCGTGCCTCTACCTACAATGAGTTTATCTATTCTACCTAGCTTTCCATACTTAGTCAAATTTTCAAAGTTTGGCGAGTTGACAATTTTCTGGGTTCAGAAAATTTAAAACCATTTGTCACTCCCCTCCATCCCCGCTACCTTCCGCCCTTGCCAATAGACATTAATTATGCTTTCAAAAGTCAGAATTTATCAAAGAGGTTTGAAAAGATGGGATTTAATAATTGGAAAGTTGGAGGAAATCTCCCATTAAAATGAATAGACAGACGAATATTACGGGATCTGTTAATTTCTTTTGCCTGCATTTTTGAATTTGCAAAAAATAATATTTTTTTTTCTTTGCGCTCTTTTAGTTTTCTTAAAAGCTTCAACATAGTCCACGAATGTGTCACCCACAGATACCTTGAAATCATGTCCCTCTTTAATATTGTGCATATCTTAGATGTCAGATTTGAGAATCTGCTCGGATATGGGAATTTTAATACGTGCTATTACTGACTATTCAACATACATATTTGAAAAGGTAGCAGGTTGACGATTTTTCAGGTTCAGAAAATTTAGAACCATTTGTCACTCCCCTCCATCCTCGCTACCTTACGCCCTTGTCAATAGACATTAATTATGCTTTCAAAAGTCAGAACCAACTAGACAGGCTCGAAAAGATGGGCTTTAATAACTGGAAAGCTGGAGGACATCTCCCATTAAAATGAATAGACAGGGGAATATTATGGGATCTGGTAATTTTTTTTCCTACATTTTTGAATTTGCATATATATATATAGTTTGTTTCTGTTGCTTTAGTTTTCTTAAAAGATTCAGCATAGTCCATGAACGTGTCAGCCACAAAGGCCTTCACATCACGTCCCTCTTTAATATTGTGCATATCTTAGATGTCAGATTTGAGAGTCTGCTCGGATATGAGAACTTTAATACGTGCTATTACTGACTATTCAGTGTACATATTCGAAAAGATTGGGATTAATAAGAAAAAATATCGAGAACATTTGTCATTAAAATGAATTAACAAAAAATCTACAGAAGATCATCCAATGTTGCTTTTAAATACTTAATTCCATTTCTCTCTATCATCAAAGAGTTGTGCTTTACGGTGCCTTCTTTCTAATGTTCCTGGTCATGGACATGTAAGACAAATTAGAGATGTGATTGAGGCCCAGATGAAAGAAGAGAGACTGTTTTTATGTGACGTGAGATTTGAGTAAAAAAAAAAAACTCTGTTATAGAAGAGAAACTTAGAGAGGAGGGAAAAAAAAGAACAAGTATGTTCTAGTTGGTGTTCTCCCTGTGTTCGATGCTTTGGTTGGTTGAAAAGCCTGCTTGGAGATTTGATTGTTGAACTTATTTGTTTTCTTGTTGGGAGTTGTAATGGACTTTCAGCTCATGTGCAAAATATTTCTTCGTTGAGGTATATAGCTTCTTCCAACAACACAGATTTGGAAACTGTATCGAATTCTGTAGATCCCAGAAGAATTTGTCTTCCTCGGGGGCTGCGCATTTACAGTGGCTTGCAAAATGGCCCTTCATGTTCGTAAATGACACAAAATATTACTCTAATTGTGAATGTAAGCAGAGACGGGTAACATAAACTATATGGGTAGATAAAACGACATATTATCACTACAAAAGTTTCTATTTCAAAGTTTTATGACCTACATGTTGGTCTCGTAACTGACTTGACATAAAGCCATGATCTTTGTCAAAGTTTTCTTGGTTTCCTCTGGATGTAGTTGCAGACTCCACATATTTGGCGTCACCTCTAAACATTCCATACCTTTCTTTGGGCCACCATAGCTGCCACCGCTACAAGGAAAGATATATTCTGATGCGATCTGAAACATTTCATAGACTTGCCAGAGTTGTGCTGATGCGTTCTGCAGCATTTATTTCACTTGCTAGAACTGTGCTACCCGAAGAAGTTATGTACCTCAACAGATTTTCATTTTCTAGCTGGGTTGGACGTTTCTTCCAATTTACTATAATAAAACAAAGTTCAACATACAAATCTTCAGGCAGGCTTTTCAACCAAACAAATTATCGAATACAGGGAGAATACCAGTCACAACATACTTCAATTTTGTTCCCCTGCCATAGCTATTGTGACATAAAAGGACCCCCTCCACTTTGAAATCATCCTGGATCACATTTCTAGGTTGTCTCGGATGTCAAGGGTCAGGAACATTGCAAGGAAAGCACCTTAAACCCCAAGTTTTCGACGACATAGGGAAATTAATACTTGACAAAGAATGGAATGTTGAATAACCAGTGATTACAAGAAGGCCATATCTGGAAGAGATAAGCTATTCAAAAAACTGGTATAGATGTAGTTGGCAGCACCGATTAAGTACAAAACCCAAAATTGATATTCAACTCATTTTTTATGAATAAAGGGTTTGAACGTCAAGAAAACTGTGAAGAAGCTTCATCAATGTACATATTTTTTATTGGTCAACGGCAACCCAAATTGCAATCATTGTGGCAAATAGCCTCAACTGTATTTTGTAACCCATCTTATTTGAATATAGAATAATTCTAGTTTATTCTTTAATAGTATTTTCCAATCTCTGGTATTTGTTTTAATTATATTTTGTACCTTCTTCCCCTCTATCGTTAAACATGGACGAGAAGATTTTCTTTCTGCTGCCCAGTACTTCAATTTAAATAAACTCTGCTTTGTTCATTGCTTACATTTTACATTTAAGAATAATTTTTCATAAGCCATACTTATGTGGCACTGGCCCTGTGTTTAAAGAAAGAAATTGGAGGAGCCGTCCTGCTTCCATTCTTCAGGTCCCGTAAGTAGAATGAATTAATGAGTTACAACAAGGCATTGATAATATTTGTGCATATATACTAATATCAGTACTATTGGAATAAATACAAAAAGTTCCTCTTCAGAAAATCTTAGGCAATATTGTTTGTGTTTGCAGTATTAAACAACTATGTTCCTTGTTCCGTCATATACATCCTGCAGCCAAACAACTTCCGTGCTCTGCAATTTATTCTTTAACTACTGATAACCCACCAGGCATTTGAAAAACGTCGCATTAATAAAGGAACGACTGAACCTGTCTTAATTACTTAAATCACAACAAATTTTGATTACATTTAATTTAATTTAGATATTGATGTTTATGGAGAGTCGGCGTTTTCTCATGTCATTGCAAGAAATACAAGATGAATAGATGATAAGGAGTTTATCTCGTTGAAACCACAATGCAAATTCATGCTTCTTGTTGCGCTATGTACATTTTGTAGTCAAAATTTTCATGGTTTCAACGAACTTTGCGAACCGAAGAGCATCCTACAAATTGGGAGATCATCTGCATTTGAAACAGAAACAATCCATTAATATATATTAGTATGAATACTATTCAGATAAATATGAAAACTTTCTCCATTAATACATATTAGTATGAATACTATTGAAATAGATATTAAACCTTTCTCTTGACCAATATTTAGCTAGTTATCTGGCCACCAGGCCCCAGGTTTTTGGTACCCAGCACCTATGTCCCCTGTTCCGTCATATACATATTGCAACCAAAGAACTTCAGTGTTCTGCAGTTTATGCTTTTACTAGCGAGAACCCAACAGGGGTTCGAAAACATTGCCATTAATAAATGGAAAAAAAAAGGTTTTTCAACTGTCAGATACTTGTCCCTTTTTCCCTTTTCCTTTTCATGTCCATTATGGATTTCTAGTTTTATACTTAGTCGTCTTTCTATGATGGGCGGTTGTAGGGTTCACGGGCTGGCATATCTTCATTTCCATATGTGTCTTCACATGACGAATCTGACCGACCGCTATTCCTTTGCATACCTAGGCAATTTTATGGCCGTGGTTGTCGGGTTGGCGCATACGAACTAGCCTTTTCTTATTCCCACTCATTATCAATTTCTAGATATATACTTACTCACATTTATATGGTATCCGGTTCCAGAATTGGCGGGCTGACATGTATTCATATCCATCTATATCCTCACACGACGGATCCGACTGACCACTGTTCCTTTCCATACTTAGCCAATTTTATGGCAGCCACTACAGGGTCGACGCTTATGAACCCGATTGTTTATTGTTCCGTTATATACATATTTCACTCAAAACATATGTGATCTACAATTACTCCACGGGTTCCTCGTATACATTAACTTCCCTCAAAGTATCTATTGTTTCTTTCCATCCCCAACAACTTCGCGTCCTTCCTTATATACATCAACAATGCTCTTACTAGTGACAACTGAACACAGTGATACGAAAGATACTTCCGTGATCTGCAATTTATTCCTTCACTACTGAGAACTCGACAAGGGTTCGAAAAAATTTGCATTAATAATCAAACACTAGATTTTCTTCTGCGAGATACTTAGTCCTTTTTCCCTTGTCTTGTTACCGTGTATTATTGCTTTCTAGTTATATATTTAGTCGCATTTCTATGATTACGATTTCCAATGTTGGCGTGTTGACATATCTTCATCTCCATCTATATCCTTGCATGGTGAATTGGTCTTCCCTCTATTCATTTTCATACTTACTTAATTTTATGCCTGCAGTTGCTGAGTTGGCGCAATTGAACTCTGCTGATTTGTGTTCCATGATATACATATTCCACTCAAAATTTGCGTGATCTACAATTCCACTACAGACTCCTCCATCCTTTTTCCCTTTTTTTCTTCCCGTGTATTATGGGACTATACATTATGGACATGCTATTTTATAGACCATTTACGGATTGCGCATTCCATACCTAGCCACATTTTGGATCACGGGTTCTCGGGCGGGCGGGTTCAAAATTGGGCCTCCATTGTTCCGTGCCTTGCAAATAACACCCAAAATTCGGCGATATACAAATTGACAAGCGGACCTGTGGAGTGGTTGGTTGAACATTGCATTTCTATTGTTCCGTGTTCTGCAAACAACATTCCCAGTTCCGCGATATGCAAATTGACACACGGAGTCCAGGGCTGGCGGGGTGGAGATTTCCATTGTTTATGAATGGCACATTGCGGACTCCTCCATCATTTTTTCCTTTTTTCTTCCCATTTATTATGGGAGTATAAAGTATGGGCATGCTATTTTATAGACCATGTACGGATTGCACATTCCATACCTAGCCATATTTTGGATTGCGGGTTCTCAGGAAGGCGGGCTCAAAATTGGGCCTCCATTGTTCTGTGCCTTGCAAATAGCACCAAAAATTCCGCAATATACAAATTGACAAGTGGACATGCCGACTGGCTGACTCAACATTGCATTTCTATTGTTCCATGTCCTGTAAACAACGCTCCCAGTTCCGTGATATACAAATTGACACACGGATTCCACGTCTGGTGGGGTGGAGATTTTCATTGTTTACGGATGGAAATCCCTATCAAATTTCTAACAGTATCTAAAAAATTATTTCCAATACTAAATTATCTCTTAGTAGTGACAATTGGACACATAGGTACAAAAAAACCGGCATCACACCCTTTGCAATATACAAATTGACTACCATATTCTGACATTGTCCACTCTTCCGTGTTAGAGATTATGCATTCAAATGTTCGGAGCGATACAATTTGAACATTGGGGCCTCACATCTACTGGACACAGTGGTACGAAAGATACTTCTATGATCTACAATTTATTCCTTAACTGGTGATAACTCAGTAGTGGTTCGAAAAAATTTGTATTAATAATCAAACACTAGATCTTCTTCTACGAGATACTTAGTCCTTTTTCCCTTGTCTTGTTCCCGTGTATTATCTCTTTCTAGTTATATACTTAGTCGGGTTTCTATGATTGTGGGCTCCAACGTTGTCGTGTTGACATATCTTCATCTCCATCTATATCCTCACATGGCGAATTGGACTGCCCACTATTCCTTTTCATACTTATTGAATTATTTTCCTGCGGTTGCCGAGTTAGTGCAATTGAACTCTGTTGTTTTTTGTTTCGTGATATACATCTCCACTCAAAATTTGTGTGATCTACAATTACATTGTGGACTCCTCCGTCCTTTTCCCCTTTTTTTCTTCCCGTGTATTATGGGACTATAAAGTATGGACATGTTATTTTATAGACCATGTATGTGTTGTGCATTCCATACATAGCCACATTTTGTATAGCGGGTTCTTGGGCGGGTCGGTTCAAAATTGGGCCTCCATTGTTTTGTGCCCTACAAATAGCACCCAAAATTCCTCGATATACAAATTGACAAGCATACCTGCGGACTGGCTGACTCAACATTGCATTTTATTGTTCCATGTCCTGCAAACAATGCTCCTAGTTCCATGATATACAAATGACGCCGGAGTCCAAAGGTGGAGATTTCCATTGTTTATGGATTGCAATCCCTATCAAGTATCTAATAGTATATAAAAAATTATTTTCAATACTAAATTAGATCTTAGTAGTGAAAAATGGACATAGAGGTACAAAATAGTCGGCATCACACCCTCCGTAATATACAAATTGACTACCGGATTATGACATCGTTCGCTCTTCCGTGCTATAGATTATGCATTCAAATGTTTGGAGCAATACAATTTGAATGTTGGGGCCTCACGTCTTCTACAGAGACCTTGTCACCCTATTTTGGATCCTCCTGTTGCCGGGTTCACGAAATGTCCATCTCTTGGATACTGTTTCAGGTTGGCACCAAGCTTCGTTCTACCATGGTTCACAAATGTTTCAAAGTATCTGTTGCTGCCTTCCATCCACACTAACTTCTTCTCGTTCCTAATATAGATTGGTTGTGCTCTTACTAGTCACAAATGAACACAATGGTACGAAACAGTTCGCATCCGGCCCTCCACAATATACAAATTGACTATCGAGTTCACATCTTCTACTCAAAATTTCCGTGATCTACAATTCCACCGCAGAATCCTTAGTCCTTTTTCCCTTTTCTTATTCCCGTGTATTATGGCTCTCTGGTTATATATTTAGTCACCTTTCTATCATCCTGGGTTCCAATGTTGGTGGGATGACATTTCTTTATCTCCATCTCTATAATCACGCGACAAATGCGACCGATCGTTGTTGCTTTCCATACTTAGCCAATTTTATGGTTGCGGTTGCTGGGTTGGCGGTTTTGAACTCTGCTTCTTCTTGTTTCATGATGTACATCTTGCACTCAAAAGTTCCGTGATCTACAATTCTACCGCGTAGTCCTCGAACTCGCAAGCTTCACTCTACCACGATTCACAAATGTTTTGAGTATCTGTCGCTATCTTCCATCCCCAATAACTTCTTGTCCTTCCTAATATACATTGGTTGTGCTCTTACTAGTGACAACTGCACACACTGATACATTGGTTGTGCTCTTACTAGTGACTCTTACTAATGAAATTGCAAAATCCGTTGTTTTTTTTGTTGGAATAAAGCACACACATTGTATTTCAATAATAATAAATTTCAATAATAAGTTGGACAATTGCACACACTGATACTAGTATCTGTCGATGTCCCTGAGACTCTCACATCTTGCACTCAAAACTTTCGTGATCTACAATTCTACTGCATACTCCTCGAACTCACAAGCTTCACTCTACCATGGTTCAAAAATGTTTCGAGTATTTGTCGTTGTCTTCCATCCCCACTAACTTCTTGTCCCTCCTGAAATATAATAGTTATGTTCTTACTAGTCATATACATATTTCCCTCTGGATTGTCCTACCATACCCTCTTCGTTGTTACGCATATTGCAATAAAAAATTTCCGAGACATACAATTTGACCCTCGCGTCCTCACCTTCAACGGTTGTACCTTGTAACCCTATTTTGAAGCTGTTTTTTCCCGTGCCCGCGACCTCCGTACTTTCTTACTATGCAATTAGAAACCTTTCATGCTAATAGCTGACCATGCTGGAACTATCAACATTGTCATTAATGGGTGAAACGATCGAGGAGATCTCCCATTATTATGCATTAAACCAATATGTGCAGAGAGTTATTTTCTCCCTTCTGATTTTTCATCTCGAACACGCGTCATCGTGTTGGCCCGCTCAAGAAATCTACAATGCTTAATCACTCATTGCAATATCCGCCATGTTCGCATTTCTATGTATGTGATTACTAGTGTTTAATGTTAACAACACATCATGCAACAACTGTCCAAATTGTCATTAATGAATGAAAATCTCAAGAACATATTCCATTCACATGATTTGGACCAAGATTTGTGTAGGGTTATATTATCCTTTCCAACTTTTCATTTAATTCATCGTCTAGAGAAAACAAACATTCTTATAGACTTATGGAAACAGTTCGGCAAAAATTTTGTGGAGATACAGTAAATATCTTCGGACATCAGGACCAGAACTTTCAGTGGTCTAGGGCATACTTTTACTATTCATCCCATTCCGCCCAGAACAAAGTGATTTGGACCTATGGAATCGCTTGTGCAGGATGTGTCCCTGATGTTTTTGACTGTAAGGAGGTGGTCTCTTGGTGTGTCGAAAAGTATATTCCAGGCCAAATAATTATTCCATTGCGCGACCATTCCCCTGTTTCTTTGTCACCTTAGGCCTTGTTATCGCACGGTTTGTAGGAAAGGTCTAAGGAGGTTGAGTCAAGGCTTAGAACCGGCGTAACAGGAGCTTCCCCACCCATTGTCACCTCGATGGGGAGCTCTTTCTATTTAGGATCGCTGGTCCAAGGGAGACGTCCCTGTGTAATCTGGGTTTTAGAAAGGATAAGGGATAATGAATCAAGATAAGAGGATCCCTTTCACAGATTACTGCCAATGACGAGATAGTCAAAAAGATCTTCCACTGGATGGCACCTGTTTGCGAGACAAGACAAGTAAAACTAGAATATGTGCTGTAGTGGGTTAGTGCTTCAAAAGCATTAATGACTATCTTTCAAAATATATATGAGCAATGATTAAATGCTATTATTGACGAAGTCAATGATTGCTAATTAAAGACAAATGACTTATATCACTTCTTCAATAGATGCATAAAGATAAAGGCATTCAATACGTACAATTAATCTCAATTATATCATAATGCAATATAAATCTGCTCAATATATAATGTTGTTGCGTCACCTATACTGTTGCTGATATACATATGACGTCAACCCTAGTATTTAGGTCAAAGAAAGACAATGAGCAAAAACGTTTTGTCAAATGAGCCTAAAGATGCAATGAATGACTCAATGTCTATCAAAAGAGGTGAGAAAGGTCACAACGTTGCAAAGTAAACAAGAGATCAAAGCATGTGACGTCACCTATACAATTTCTGTTGCAGAATTAAGGTTAGATAGCCAAGAAGTGACGTTTTGAAAAATTCAACCAATAAAATTGCAATTAACCTCTACGGATATGATAAGATGACTAGGCCGCACTTTTCTATCCAAACAAAAGTCAAAATCAGAAAGACGTCATCTTATTAGGGTTAGTTTAAAAATAGCTAGGGTTAGACGCTAGGTTAGCTAGGGTTTCAGTTTTGAGAGTGTTTGAGAAGAGTTTAAGGCATAAACAAGCTCAAAAGGGTTTCTAGACTAGTGCCTTGGGTTAATGGAGTCAATTGAAGTGAGACTAATGGTTTAGGAGAAACTCAAACTTAAGGACAAGAGAGTTAGGGTTTGATGGTGTTGCTATGGCAAG
>JZKD02S2283973.1:111367-158367 GCA_000966675.3 Picea glauca | reverse complement strand
CATTTGTTCATTGCTTATTTACTCTGTAGTTATTGGATGATAATGCTTCATTGATATAACACTTGGATTATATGGTTAAAAGGGATTAAATTGCTCTATTACTGATTCACCCCCCTCTTAGTAATCCAACAGACTACCATGTAGAATTGGCTAGTATCCCATGTGCATGTACCAATTGTGATTCTAAAGTAATCCAGAAGCTCATCCTCACTCCCTAGTGAATATACCTGATCTCAATATCTGGCTAAGAATCGTCCTTCAAATGTCTAAAATGTTCATGTGGATACAAATATATAGATCCAACAATATCCTAAAAATTATCCATATAAGTGAAATAGGTTAGATTTGGATTTGGAAGGCATACTACTACCGAAGAATAGACATAATGAAAAATGGTAGTCGTAACCGGCTCTTGACTTCCTACAATAATGTTCTCCACATAAGGTGGAGTTGAGTCATCAAATATAAGTTGTAAGTAGTTGTTTTCTGAGAAATTATGACTGTCCATATACCATTTCTCACAAGCCTTCTCTAAATCATACCAACCATAACATATGTTGTTTGTATACTCATCTTCAATATCACTCCAAATTTCTATCCTTTGGATTGCTTCATAGGATTCTTGTATGTTTTGTATGTGGTGCTCCATTTGGAGACACACTATATGAACTCCTTTAGGGGGTTGAAATTGTAGCCATTGTTTGATATGCTCATCATGATCTATAGCCTCTCCAAGAAAAATTATAGGAGATGCTTCTTCCATATAATTTGCATGTATCATATAATCTACATATATGATTGGATATTATTCAATGAGGAGGGCTAATATATCCTTGTAAAATGCCATAAGCCACTGTAAGTATTAATATCTAGGTTATTGAACAAGGAAATTTGTAAGGGATGTAACACACTCAATATTGATTAGAAGTATATCATATAATATATCAAGTCAAATCCCCATAAATCACATTTCTAATGGAATTGGTCTAGTAGCAATATGAGAACCATGTGAAAAGATATATGTTTCACAATCCATGCAGACATCAAAGAAAAACCCTAAAATATATTATTTCAAGTTAGTGATATATTCATTTCCCAAACTCCAATTTGGACATTTTGTTTTTAAATGGGTGATTTTATGAGAGGAACTCAAATATATAATTGGTTTCTTCAAATTCTACTTTAAATATACATGAATTGATTTCAGTGTTGGCGACCTCTTTTTTCCTTTGAAAACATACAAAAATAGGGAAAAAATATTCATCTTTTTTTTCCCAAGAAAGAGCTTTGATACCATTTGTTATGTACAATAGTTTCGAAAATGATCTCACATACAAGATTTCTAAGAATAACATAGAAAATCCCCTTTACTTGATTATATAAAAATACCCTTAAGTTAGGGAAACACCTTACAATGATCCTTTTATGGAAGGAATCTAATCATGTTCTTTCACCTCTTAAGATTGGGTGTTCTCTCAATGAGATAAACTCCAAATATAATAAACTCCAAACCTCTCATAAGGAGGAATCCATGCTTATTTATAACTAGCAAGAGAACCCTAATTCATACAACCTCCTAACTACCAAGTGGACTTTCTTTAATGAGGCTTCATTACATTTATTCAACACTAACTACCATAGTGGGCCTTATTTAATAATAACAAGAATAATGGACCTAGTCCACCTTACATTGAGTGGGATCCACTATTATTACACTACTATGAGCCCTTCGACCCCCCATTACACCCATAAGGTGGATCCCAACATATCATATGTGTTGATATTTACTACTCACATCTCAACTTCATATTGGTTGGCATTAGCATTTGGGCATTGAAGTATGGTATGATACATATATTTATTGGTACCATGGATATAACACTTCAAATTGATATCAATGTTTTTGCATCCATGGTAGGATTTTTACTTAAGCTCCCATTAAATGTATTCATCTTTAAAAAAAAGAATCTTGGAATGAGTTCGATATTTTTATAAATAGTACTTCTTAGTTTTGCTCACAAAACATGTAATGCATTTAAATTGATATACTAAATTTCATAAATACACGGTCATGCAAACCCTATCTATGTAGAACCTATCTTTTTTTCCAGGTTACAATAGGGAAAACCCCCAAGTACTTCCCTTCATTTTGAGGATGGTATCAATGTTGTAACACCCTGTTTTCCCCCATGATTGTAAGTATGATAAGACTTCATATAATATGATTATGAAGATTTTAATTATGTTTTTATTGATGTAAAAACACTACAAACTTACTGAGAGGAAAGAGCATTGAAAGTAATAGTCATTATATACATGTGGGAATTGATGAAGTGGATTTATGAGGTGGATTTGAAATGCTTCAGTGAAGAAAATAGAAATCTTGATTAGCAAGCTAGCATGTGCTTACAAGATATAAATACACACCTGCCAGTGTACCCATATATGCATGGATCCACGTGAATTGTTATCAAGGAACATGATTGGTTGTTGAGGTAGTTAATATTGTTGATAGTATTGATCTCTTGAGAAGATGAAGGGTCAACTGAATAACCTGGCGAAGAGGACACCCCATGGATTTTCCCTTTCAGGAATTTAGACCACGAGCAGAAGGTCGTGTCTGGAAGAAGCCATAAGAACCCCAAGGAGAATGGGAAGAAGAGACCAAAGGTGGAAAATACACATGGGGGGTGGATGGTTACCAGTGTGATATCAAGGAGAAGGAGAGTAGTAGACACGAGAGATGTGCAGAATATAGAGCATGATGAGAACACAAGAAGAGAAAATATAAGGAAGAGAAATTGAGAAGCAAACTTACAGATGATTATGCAGTGAATAGAGGTGTTCATTGACACATATATGAAGAGGAGAGAAATTGGAAAGCTATTATTGAATAAAATGGAAATATTTTCCAAAAGATTGATGATCACCCTGAAACATAGAAGACCTGAATCCAAACTGGAGAAACAAAGGGACACAACTTGGTACTTACTAAACAAAAACTGACACTGGTAAGGGGAGGTCACAGAGGAACTATATAGTAGAGAAGGGGCTCCCTTGTGCATATGAAATCCAATTGAGAAGGTACCTGATAAACCTGTGGAATCCATGAGCTTAATAAGAATGGGGAAACTTTTGATGTTGTTAGTGAAGGAAGGAGAGTAACCTTCCTGGATCATTCTAAATATGGAAACCAGCTGAATCAATCTCCTTGTGATATCATGGCTTGACATAGGGGTGGCATGATGTAGGAAGGTACTCTACTACATAGCCTAATGTTGGGAGGATATGTTTCCTCTCTCAGTCAGCTAGATGGTTGTTACATTCACTGAACATATAAGTGTTAGAATTGGCTTGTTTGATGTATGTCCAATATTGTAATGATGTTGTTTATGGTTTGATTGATGAATGTGAAAAACATGTAAGGAATGGTTCAATTATTGAGTGAAATGGAATATGCTTGTTTGTTTTCATTGTCAATATGATAACTCATAAAAATAAGTATGTAATGTATGGGTACCATTCTTTTCAGAGAGTCTTGCAACTTTGAGAGGAAAGCTTGCAAGTTATGGATTAAAACTTCATCTGAAAAATGATAGGAGTATGAGCAGAACCTAAATAGATCTACAAATATAATCACCACAAATACTAAAAACACAATATATCCACAAAGCAAGATAGAAGAAACCACACTTTATTATTACCAAACCCTTGAGGTAGGGAAACAACATACAATGGATCGTCTCATGTTCACTTGCCTCTTTGAGGGGGCATCCTCCTATTAAGCTATCGCTCCACAATACAACACTTCTCTTTATGTCCCATTACATTTCTTGAACCTCTTTATATAGTGCTAGCATCACCTAAGAACATTTTAGAGGAGGAATATTCTAAAAGTAGAACATTCTAAGAAGTCCTCTTACATTTATTATATCTAACTACCCATTTATTATATCTAACTACCATAGTGGGCCTTATTTACTAATATAGTGAAACGAGTCCACCTTACATTGAATTTCCTCCACTATTATCACTATGGGCCCTCTGGGCCCCCACTACTACCTCTCTAGCTACCTAACATTCCATCCCCCTTATGAAAGCATTGTCCTCAACACTTGATGTACAACTATATACCAGGGCCCCATGGATAATTGTGGACCATAATGTTGAAGAAGACTGGAGAACCAAGGTCCCATGTAGAAAGGAAAGCCACCATGCTGAAGTAGTCCAACCACCATTGTAAGCCCGGGTCCCATCTCCAAGTGCTCATGTGAACTCCTCGTGGAAGATTTTGAAACCCAATAACCGACCAAAATGATGCTTCAAAGACTGACACCTGTCATGTGGATCCAAATAAGAAGATCCATCCACATAGTGGAAAAGGGTCGTAGCAGAATCTGAAAGGAATAAAACCACTGTAGAATATGCTGGATGGACACTATTAATAATCATTGGCTCTTGATTTGCCACATTGATTCTCTCTACAGAAGGTGGATTAGAGTCATCAAATAAAATATGAAAGTGGTTGTCATCCCAGAAATGACAACTATCTATATATCAATCATCACAATCGGCCTCAAAATCATACCAAACATATATTTCTTGATTATATTCATCTATGATGTCTTCCATAAGAAATATCTTCTGCATGTTATCCAATGAATCTTGAATACTACGAAAACTATCATTGAGACCATTTGCAAGGTCATGCAATCTAGCATCCAATGTGTCATACAATTGAGATTTGAATGCTTAAGTAATTTGTAGAATTTCTTTGAGGGTTTGAGAGGAAATAGCCATCTGATCACCCTAATAACTCTTTGGTGCTACAGCCGTCATGAAAAAACCCAAAAAATAGAAAAATAAGTTACGGCAGAAAATCACGGTTTTTTTTTTAAAACCCTAAAAAACTATTGAATTTAAAATGCTCATAACTTCACTTCCCAGGCTCCATTTTGACTGATTTTTTTTTTGAAATTTGGTGAAATTGTGAGAAGAACTCAGATATGTAATTTTTTGAGGCAAATTCGGCCTTCAAGTTCTACAGAAATAATAATAAAAAAAATGCACCGTCGTTTGCGAAAAAATCCCTGAAAAATTACAGATTTTAAAACTTCAATATCTTGACTTCTCGGACTTCGTTTCAGACGATTTTTTTTTCAACTTGGGTTTTTTTATGATAATAAATCATATATACAAATGTTGTCTGCAAAATTTTCCCAAAAATATACCGAAAATATCTGGAATGTCACAACCCTATTTTTTCTTCTCCGAAAAAATAAAAAAATTGCAAAAATAAAAAATATTTGCCCACAATGTCTGCCAAGGAAAGTGCTCTGATACCACTTGTTAAGAACCTGAATAGACAAATATAATCACCACAAATACTGAATACACAATAGATCCACAAATCCATATATAAGAAACCACACTTTATTATTACCAAACCCTTGAGGTAGGGAAACACCATACAATGGATCCTATTATGGAAGGGATTCTCTCCTATTCACTTGCCTCTTCGAGGGGAATCCTCCTATTGAGATATCGCTCCACAATACAATACTTCTCTTCATGTCCCATTACATTGATTGAACCTCTTTATATAGTGCTACCATCACCTAAGAACATTCTAGATGAGGAATCTTCCAGAAGTAGAACATTATAAGAAGTCCTCTTACATTTATTATATCTAACTACCCATTTATTATATCTGACTACCATAGTGGACCTTATTTAATAATATAGTGAACCTATTCCACCTTACATTGAATGGGCTCCACTATTATCACTATGGGCCCTCTAGGGCCCCCCCACTACCTCTCTAGCTACCTAATAGAGTACCCTAGTGTCTAGGAGGTCTCTGTATGGGTTAAGGAAACTTAAGACTTGTGAAGAATCACCTGTCATCAGTGGAAGGTTTGTAGGATATGCGAAACTTCACCCTTGATGAAGTAAGAAAGTCGTGGTTGGTATCAAAGTAGTTTCCCATCTCTTGAGGACCTAGTAAAATATTAGAAGATCAGTATGTTAGAACCCTTGAATTGACTACGTCTCGAATTAGGCAGTCAGTCTAAGGAAGACTTGTGTTTTTATTCAGAATGACTCCTAGCCATTGATTTGATGCGGTGAGTGTATCTCAATCGTTCGTCGGGATAATAACTCATTAAAGTGACGTGGAGTAGGGTTGAAAAGGTTTTTGACGATGAAAGGGAGAGGAAGGCCGTGGATCCATTGAAAGATCTATCTCATCCGTTGGATATGCTAGGATACATTTCGACAAAGAAAGAGTTGAGATAACATGGGTCATCGATTTGACGAAGGAAAGACTAGAAATACATGGGTCATTGATGTTGATATAAGTATCGTCAGAAGGAGAACGGTCAGTATATTGGAGGAAAGGAGTTGGAACAATGAGGTCGATGATGAAGAGATAACCTGAGAATTTTCGATCTATCAGAAGAGGTCTCGAATGATCATAGCCATTGGATCCTATATTATTTTCCACGAAGGAAAAAAGGCCCAAGAGTGTTAACTGTCACCTATATAAAACATGGTGATTAGACCTTGACTGATGATTGAGGTGTTATGTACACCATCATGTCTGTCAAAGGGAATCGTCGGAATAAGACAGATGAGAGTAGTATTCAAAGTCCAAGTGAGTGTTCTCCAAAAATAATGAAGATGGTTTCAAGATTAAATGATATCTATTGATTGATGAGCAAGCGAGATGTAATCTCATCCGTTGAATGTTGTGGGACACACTAGTCTTCCTGGCAAGTAAAGGTTAGGATGAGTGTTAACCGTCAATCAGATTTAAAGTGTCGATGTGACATGTGTTGGAAATATTTTTGTCATTGATGTCAAAGATAGGGGGAGGCTGAAAGATGTCCAAGTTAAATATTACAAGACTACAAATTTCCAAGATAAATATTTTAAGATGAAGATTATTGAAAGTATTCTTTTTGGTCAGTTTGGATACCCTATATTGGAAGGAATTGTTTACCCTACATACCCAATGCAAATGGGAGCACAAGTTATATGGTTGGAAATATTATTACGAGACCTTTCCAATAGTATATGGATTTCCATCTAAATCCGTAGGAATGAGGAGATGTGAATTTTTCCGTCCAACAACCCAGCCATAAAATTAAGGTCGTCTCAACCAGTCTTTATAGGTTGGCTCGAAAAGTGGGGAAAATTACTATAAATATAGATGGATTTTCACATTTTTTGAGAAACCAAGAAAGAGATCAAGTTTGAGGTGCACTAAAGGTGCTAGAGTGTCTCTTTGGGATCTATAGGTGTGCAAGAGAGTCTAAGGGACTTTATTTGGTATTTCTTATTCTCAATTGTTTCTATAAGGTTGTGATGTTGTCGTGCAGTTGCGATGCTACTGTGTGCATTGCTATGAGGTTGTGATGTTGCCGTGAGGTTGTGATGTTTCCATGAATAGCTGTTGTTGTGAGTGGATGTTGCCATTAATGGATGCTGTCGTGAGGTTGTCATGTTGTCATGTGCACTGCTATGAGGTTGCGAAGTTTACATGAGCTTGTGATGTTGTCGTGAGTAGATGTTGTCGTGAGTGGATGTTGTCGTTAATGAATGTTGTTGTGAATGGATGTTTTCATCAATGGATGTTTCCATGAATGGATTTTTTCGTGAGTGGATGTTTTCGTTAGCGGATGTTGTCGAAATTGGATGTTATCGTCAGTTATTACATTATGGGAATGATGTTATGAGGATTTCTAGGGTTTGAAGGATTGTCTATGGAATGAAGCATGCAAGCAAAGTTAGAAGTACTCTGTGTATGAATATATTAGATTAGTGATATCTTATTGAGTTGGTGCTCAGTTGAGGATATTGGTGTCTACAGTAGGTTGGTGCCTACATCTTGTTGAGTTGGTGCTTAGTTGAGGAGATTGGTGTCTCCAATAGGTTGGTTCTTACATCTTGCTGAGTTGGTGCTCAGATAAGGAGAATGGTGTCTCTTGTAGGTTGGTGCCTACAATATTTGTAACAATAGGTTGGTTCCTACAGACATTTATAAATATAAGTTTTTATGGTTTTTTTCTGCTAAGGTTTCCACGTTAAACTCTATGCATTGTGATTTGAGTTTAGAAGTGATTATTGTTTTTTAGTTAATGAATGATTGATGAATTGTTAAATAAAGTAAAAAATATCTTATATTAAGTTATCATCCCCCTCTCTTAGTATAATCATAATCTCAACAATTGGTATCAAAGTGGGTTCCTTTAGAAATAGTTTAACCAATGGAAGGCATATCTTGAGCACATATGGATTGTAAGGAAGGTCTCCCTACAAAAATATATCCTTTGTTCGATGGAAAAAAATATGAAACATGGATTATAACAATGAGGATATATTTGCAGGCCCTTGGGTTTGACATTTGGGAATTAGTCACAACAGGTTATACATATAAAGTTTGGAAGGAGTCAAGTGAAAAAAATGAAAAAGCAATAGAGGCCATCTTGAGTGGCCTACCATATTATGAGATTGTCAAGGTAATGAAGTGTACATGTAATATTCCAGGTATAATATAATATGCAGAACATAAATATTTAGCAAGCAATGGCAGAACAACATTGATATATCCATAACTATACCAGAATAACATCAAAATAACACCAAAAAGAGCACCTTTATTAATGATAGCAATGCTCACTTTCCTCTTTGAGGAGGAAACCTCCAACAGAGCATAACTCTATTACAATAATATCCAAGACAAAACTTCTCATACCCTCGACTTCTATTTATACTAAATCTATCTACCCAAAAGAACAATCTAGAGAAAGATCCTTCTAGAAGCGGAAGCTTCTATTAGGTCTTATTACATTTGAATTATTCTTCCTTATTAATAGGCCTTATTAATATCGACCTTTATTACATGGAAAATATCTTATTCTACCTATGTGAGGGGTTAGGGAGGTTAGGTCCCTAACATGCCCTCCCCCTTGAAGAAAAACCTTGTCTTCAAGGCTTGAGATGAGGAAATTGGTGGAGAATGGTGGTTGGCTCCCATGTGGCATCTGCTGGAGATGTATCTTTCCACTCTACTAACACTTCCTTGATGGTGCACTGAAGAAGACAATGCTTGCACTGGTCCATGACTACTTTTGGATGCAACTAGATGTAACATTTCTCATCCAACTCAGGGAGGATGGTTTGAGTTTAACACTTATTTCCAATCACCTTCTTTAAGCATGAGACATGAAAAACATGATGGAGCTTAGAATGATCGGGAAGAGCGAACTGGTAGGCCACCAATCCCACCCGTTTGACCATTATATAAGGACCATAAAATTTGGGAGAAAGTTTTTGAAAGTGTTCATCTTTGAGTGAAGTCTTCTTATAAGGTTGCAGTTGAAGAAACACCTGGTCCCCTTCAACAAATTGACATTCAGAACGACCTTGATCTGCTTGTTTCTTCATGTGATTCTGAGCCACGACCATTTGTTTTTGAGGTTACAGAGAATAGCCTCATAGGCTATCAAATGTTTTTCGACCTCCTGAACCTTTGAAACACTAGGCATGTAGGAGAGAATCGACAGTGGATTTTTTCCATATACTGCTTCAAAAGGAGTCATGCGAGTAGCTGTATGGTAAGATGTATTGTACCACCATTCATTTATGAGTAACCACTAAGACCACCTATGTTGTTTCTCATATTCAAAACACCTCAAATATGTTTCCAAACACTTGTTAACAACTTTAGTTTTTTCCCTGTAGTTTGAAAAACTCTTGCCAAAAATTGTTAGTGAAAGTGGGATCTCGGTCAGAGACAATGAAATGAGGCATGCCATGAATCTTGAAGATATTATCCATGAAGAGTTGAGCCACTATGGATGCATTGAATGGGTGTTGAAGAGCACAAAAATGAGCATATTTGGAAATATGATCGACTACCACCATGATGACTGACTTATTTCTCGATTTAGGTAAGCCAACAATGAAATCCATAGAAATATCTCTCTAAATAGCAGGGGGAATTGGAAGCAGTTGGAGTGTGCCTGGAGCTTTGACTATTTTTCCCTTGTTGCATTGACATACCTCACATTCAACCACAAAATTGTCGATTTCCTATTTCAAACCATCCCAGAAAAAAGAACGTTTGACCTATTCATAGGTTTCGGTAAACCTTGAATGCCCAAATGTGGGTGAAGCATGAAGCTTAGAAAGCACCTTGGATTTAAGTTGCAAATGTTTGCTTAAATACAAATTGCCTTTGTAGCAAAGCTCTTCATTGTTCCAAGAGTACCCTAGAGAAGATGGAGAATTATGTTGCAATTGGTGGATTATTCTAGAAAGTTTGGGGTCTTGCAACCATTTCCGATAAACAACTTCCTGGACCCTTCGTCTTCATACTTCCTGGAAAGGGCATCAACAACGACATTTTATTTTCCCTTCTTGTAATTGATCTCATAATCATAGCCAAATAGCTTGGTCACTAATTTTTGTTGCTCTTGGGATGAAATTCGTTGTTCCAGAAAATACTTGAGACTCTGGTGATCAGTTTTAATTTGGAATCGTTGTCCCGAAAGATGAGGATGCCAAATATCCACAACATGAAAAATAGATAAAATTTACTTTTCATAAATGTATTGGCCCAAATGTATTTTTAACAAATGTTTACTAGTGAAGGCTCAAGGCCTGCCGGCTTGGATGAGCACTACCCCAATTCCTTTCCCAGAAGCATCACATTTCAGGACTAAAGTCTTGGTGAAGTCTAGAAGGGCCATGATAGGGGTCGAGAACATAGCGTCGTTCAAATCTTGGAAGGATTGATCAACAACTGGAGTCCAAGTGAAAGAAGTCTTTTTAAGGAGAGCAGTGAGAGGAGCTACATTATTTCCATAGTTTCAGACAAACTTTCGGTAATATCCCGTTAAACCCAGAAAACCACACAAGCTCTTAAGAGTTTTAGGGCGAGGCCAATCTTGCATCGCTTTAGTTTTCTTAGGATCCACTCGTACACCATTCTTGCCAACAATATGACCCAGTTATTCCACTTCGTAGGCTCCAAAGGCACATTTAAATTGTTTGAGGAAAAGTTTGTGCTGAGAGAGTAGATTGAGAACTTGATACACATGGGAAAGATGGGTTATCCAAGTTTGACTATAGATGAGAATATCATCAAAGAAAACTAAGAGAAATTGACAGAGAAAAGGACGAAAGACATGATTCATGAGACTTTGGAAAGTGGAGGGAGCATTGCATAGGAAAAATGGCATTACTAGTAACTCATAGTGACCTTCATGAATTCGAAAGGTTGTCTTGGGAATGTCTTATTCTTTCATATAAATCTGGTGGTAGCTAGAACGTAAATCAAGTTTGGTGAAGTACCGAGCACCACTCAATTAATCCAAGAGGTCATCCATGAAAAGAATAGGGAATTTGTCTTTGATTGTGAGTTTGTTGAGGGCGCAAAAATCAAGGCACATTCACCAATTACCTTCTTTCTTGAGGACCATGAACATAGGGGAATAATAGGGGCTGGTACTAGGATGAATATCACCCGCTTCTAGCAATTCTTAAACAATTTTCTCAATTTTATTCTTCTGGGAAAAGGGATGATGATAAGGGCGAACATTGGGACGAAGAATGCCAGGACCAAGGGGAATGGAATTATAATGAACACCACAAGAAGTGGGAAGTCCTTGAGGGGTGGAAAAAACAACTTGATGTGTGGAAAGGATAGATTGGAGGTCAACATGCATGGAGGGTGTCTCAACTGCTTGAATGGAATGGAGTTGGGAAATAATACCAGAGTGACCTTTCTTGATAATATTTTCCATGCGATGGGAACTGATGATATTAGGAGAACCTACTGTGAGTCCTTGGAATCAATATTTCTATCCCTCCCGGTGGAATTGCATGGTTAATGCTTTAAAATCCATGAGAATGGGGCCCAAAGTGCGTAACCATTCAACACCTAGCACAATGTCACAACCACCCATGTCTATGGAAAACATATGATATTTCTGGTCAAACTGTCCAATTTGAAAACATACATTTTCACAACGCCCACCACATTTAATAGACCCACCATTGGCTATCATGATTTCAAAACTGTTGACAACACAAATATAGCAATTGGTTTCCTCGTAAATGCAGTGGTGAATAAAATTATGGGTGTTGCCACTCTCAACAAGGATGATGACTTTCTTGTGCTTAATATAGCCAATGAGCTTGAGGTTTTGTGGAGAAAAGAAGCCAATGAGAGAATGCAATGAAATCAATAGGTCAACTTCGGGTGGGTCAAAAAGTTTCGGGGCTATATCAGGAAGAGATGGCTCTTCAACAGGGGAAACTGCAACTTCTTCTTCAACAACATCTTCTAAAATGGCCATAAAAAGTTTTTGTTCCTTACACTTGTGCCTGAGAAAATATTTTTCATCACAATTATAGAAAATACCCTTGAGTAGGCGCTCAACCATTTCATCCTGAGTTAATTTCTGAACATTGATGGGAGTGGCAGAGGGGCAGGATTTGTGGGTCGAGGATGAAGAACGAAAAAGGTTTTTTTGTTATGGGAAAAAAAAACTTGTTGGGATTCTTTGGCATGTTTAGTAGCTTCCAAAAAAGTATAAGAGCAAGGCATGAGGACCTGGGCATTAATTTCATCCTTTGGGCCATTGATAAAGCATTCCTGGAAGAATGCATCTGTCATGCCCTCTGTTCTAAAGGAAAAATTATCAAAGGAAGTTATAAATTCTTCCACGGTTCCTGACTGTTTCAACTTGGTCAAACAACCTAAATAGTGGGTGTCAGTGTCAAAGTGTTCATAGAGCTCGAAAAAAAATTGTTTCCATGCAATATACCCCTAGCGTGCATTTTTATGCCACTACCACCATTGCCAACGTTCAAGATCCAGATAGAGAACAACATAATGAAGTTTTGCCAACTCATCAGTAATTCCATGCAGCGAGAAATAATTCTCCATTTGCGTGACCCAACCCATGGGGTCAAAACCATCAAATTTATTGACCTCAACTCGGGGAAGACGAGGGTCACGATGAAAGGAGTTGGTTTGAAAAATCATAGAATGAGAGGAATCAACACCATCTGGTTGTTCTAAGGAGGAGGAACCCTGGGATCTATTCAACAACTGGTCGACATCAGACTGAAGGGTGGTAAATTGGTGCATGAATTTGGAATCCATGGCATCAAATTTTTGTTGGACTTGGGTCTCTAATTTTTCAATGCGGGAATTGGTAGAGACAATATCAAATGTCACTTGTTGGAGGGACTCCTTGTTCTGATTGATAGAAGCTTGCAGGTCTTGGTTGTGAGTGTTGGCGATTTGGATATTAGGGGTGCCGGTAAGGGAAATGGGTGGGTGGGACCACAAAAAGGGACTTATAACTGATAGGTACAATGATGATCAGTGGAAAATGGGGTATATAATGGGAGAGGTGGAAAATAGGGATGTTGGGAAGGGGGTCAATTTCACTGAAAAAAAGGATTAAAATGAAGGTACCACTATGATCAGAGTGAGAAGAGGAATCCAATGGGATAGGTCCCAAATAAGGGTGTCGTCAAGACCACTATACTTTTTTTTTAAACTGCGGAGTTATACTCCGATCTGAATAATACTGCAGTGTTGAAAGGCCCAAATTATTAACATGAAAAAATATGTAGGAATTTTGCAACCAGAATGCAGGAGGAGAATTTGTATGAGAATAGATCTTGTCTGTTCTATTTTTGTTTCCATCCCAAGGGTTAGGGTATTCAGGGTTTCTACAGATAAGGGTTTTCCCTATGTTATATCTCTCTAATATACGTGCAGGTTCCAACAGTATTACTTGACCGTATATCTCAGGGAACCAACTAAGGAGGCTATATTGTTCCCTTAATCGTACTACCTGACTACCTAGGTACTAGAGAGTATCTTCCCGAGTAATATTCTCAGTGGCACTATAATAGTCAAGCGGCCGATAGGTTTATCTACAGAGGGCTTCATGTTATCTAGGTCGATCCATATACATGTGTTCTTTGATGCGCTACCACCCGAAGGGGTACCAACAGGGGTTACAATGGTGGCCAACAATGTGCTTTTAAGTACCACTTGTAGTTCCTAAGTGTATGCTTCTCCAACTACAGATTTATGTGCTAGAAGACAAATCTCTTTAGCTTTAAGACGTTGAAATACGTCTATACCTTGAAAAAAAAGTAACCCACAATTTTCTTCCAAGGAAATCACTTTGATAGCACTTGTAATATTCCAGGTGTAATATAATATGTAGAACAAAAATATTTAGCAAGCAATGGAAGAACAACAATGATATATCTAGAACTATACCAAAATAACACCAGAATAACACCAAAAAGAGTACCTTTATTAATGATAGCAATGTTCACTTGCCTCTTCGAGGGGGAAACCTCCAATAGAGTAGAGCTCTATTACAATAATATCCAAGACACAACTTCTCATACCCTCGACTCCTATTTATACTAAATCCATCTACCCAAAAGAACAATCTAGAGGAATATCCTTCTACAAGCACAAGCTTCTATTAGGTCTTCTTACATTTGACTTATTCTTCCTTATTATTAGGCCTTATTAATATCGACCTTTATTACATGGAAAATATATTATTCTACCTACGTGAGGGGTTAGGGAGGTTAGGTCCCTAACAATACAACAACTAAAAATATTTGGGACAAGATATGAAACATTTATGAAGATAGATCTAGTGAAGAGAAATCCGGTGATTGTTCCTATTGTGAGTTAGAGACAAAAGAATCACAAGTTGTGAGAAAGCTAAAAGGAGTATCTGGAAAATTCAAAGCAGGATCTTTAAGACTCCGCAGCAGGATGGATGGATCATCCATAGTCATCCAATACCCATTAGCATGCATAACATCATAGTCTGGATCCGTATGCAATTGCATGTCCATGGGTGTGTTAGATAAAATCCAAATGAAATGCACCTTTGCCGGTGATCTTTTTTTTTCCACCCTCATGTCGAAGACTGCCATCCAATCAAGAATTCCATTAAGTGCATTCTCCGAGTAGATGAGCTCGACTCCCCCAAACGACGCGTGACATAAATAGTCATTAGCACCGTTTTTTCCTTTGAAACCAGACGAAGGTTTCATAATCTGTGAAAACTAACATAGGAAACGTGGGTGGAAACATGTGGTACATGGACACTTGAATTCTGCAGCAACCGTATTCCTCCTACATTTAAATTTTTGAATTTTGAAAAATTTCACACATCTTCCCTCAATTTGTTCTCCCGCGTCTACTTTTTTTTTTTTAATTTTTGAAATTTCAAAGACCACTCTCGACCTCACTCTGTCTTCTTTTCCTCGCTTCCTCTGCCTGCAATGCACAAACAGAGTCAAGCTATGATACCACACTAACGTAGACCCCCAGCCCTCAGGCCAGAATCCGCTCACAGGATCATTCTTTTATGCCTTTGAGATGAATCGACTCTTTTGATTCCCTGCTGGAATCTCAAATATTCGATCCACGGGTCCTTTTGGAAGCCCACCTGTGCGAACAAGCACTAGGTGCTAGCTCCACTTTCCCCAAGCGACCGCAACGCTATGACCAAGAGATTTAACAAAAGAACCTTTTGCAACTTGCGATCTCGCGAGTTCAAGTGTTCAACCTTGGCACTCTCCCTTCGTGAAACCTCAAGAGGCGATATTTGGTTTCCCCCTCATTCTTCTCGCTACTCGCAACTGCGTGAGTTCATGGTTTGAACTCTCGTGCCCTCCTGTTGCGATCTTTTGAGATGTGATAAGTCAACACTGGGTTGACTCCTCCCTTGACGTTTTTCGCTATTTGCAACCTCGCAGGTTGAAGTGTCGAGCCTTCATGCTCTTATCCCACGAATCCCTGAGACGCAAGAAATCAACGGAGTGTTGACTCCTTTTTCCAAGTGATGTGTGTCTGCTTGTCTATCATGTGGGACCCACCTTATGGTTCTACCACGTGTTCCCTCGTGCCTCAACTCTCGGCACTTCATGACTTTTACAGTTGAAAACAGATCCCCTCAACCTCCAAACCTCCAAATGTGCGATACGCGATGGGGTTCCTGATCCAACGACCCTCCCATTCTCTGAATCCAACGGTTGCCCTTTCTCCCCGAGATTTCGCAACTTCGCGACTTCGTGAGTTGGGACACCCAACTCTTGGGCTCTCACTTTGCGAACCTTCGAATTCACGAAATCCCAAACTCAGACTTCTTCGGCACTTTCATTGATCCCTCGAACACTGCCATGTGTCCTCCTTAGATGGACGGTCCTAATATTTTCATGACTTCATCACTTATGAAGTCGAAAGACTTCTTGTTTGCCCATCGATGTCCGAATCCCCGAACATGAGAATCTCGTGACACTTGTCCTCCGTAGATGGACGGTTCCTATTCACTTCGCTATTTCGCGACTTGTGACCTCCAGTCTCCTGGTCCTCAGAACCTTGGAACCTCTGAAGTTCCAAACTTTGAAATCACGATATCCACGCCTATTCGGGACTTTTCTCCTCTGATTCCGAGGTTTTAAACCTCGTGCAACTTTCCATAGATCTGAAGGCTATCGGTCCATGTACCCAGATCTGACGGCTCGGACCTGCTCTTCTACTGTGCCTTTCCTACGCTGCCTGGACACGAATCCACGGTCCAGATCTTCTCGGCTGATCCGACGACAGCTGTGCTCCCTCCTTTGTGAGCTTCTACTCCTTCTCGAACTTGGAATATTTTGAGTGTCCCAAAGAACTCGACCTTTGCCTCCTCTACTACGAAGCCTGTATGTTCTACTTTTGCTTACATTCTTGAAACGCTTCTTCTCCTAAGATTTCTAGACTCTAAACTCTTCCAAGAGTTTCCCCTTTTATGCCTCTGCAACCTTTGCAGTTACAGCTCTGTGCACAAAGGTACTTTTCCTCTTGAGCTTCTCCCTTTCGAATCCTCAAGGGATTCTTTGACTTCTGCCTCAGATGGAGAATCTGATGCCCTCCTGGCACTCTCTTGCTCAAGCAACTTTTTTCTAAGTCTGTAGGGTGTTCAGTAACCCTGCGGAGATCCTTCCCTTGGATTCTTCTCCTTTTGTTCTAGAACTCAAAAGAGTTATTTCCCGTGCTATCTCTGCACACTAACTCAATGCCCTCCTGGCAGAGTTTCTCCTCAATGCAACTCGTGCATTTACTCAATGCCCACTTGGCAGAGTTCTTGTAGAATCCTTAGTGATTTTGATTCTCTTTGAACTCACAGTAGATTTCCTCCTCAGCACTCTGTGCCTGTGCTCAATGCCCTCCTGGCAGAGCTCTATAGAACCCTCAGTAGTTCTATATTCCTCCTTTAACTCAACAGAGTTACTCCTTAGTGCAACCTATGCATCTGCTCAATGCCCTCCTGGAAGAGATCTATAGAACTCCTCAGATATTTTGTCTTCTTATGGGCCTCTCCTCTGCATATTCCTATCTCCAAGGTGTTCAACAACCTTGATACCTTCCTGAGTTTAAGACTCCAGCTGATGTACTCTCTTGGCATGTCTTTGTCCAAATTCCAAAGAATTAGAAGTGCACCCTATGCACTGGCTCTCAAAACCCACAGTGTTTTTTCATGCCCTCTTGGCATGAAGCCTCAAAGAATCCCAGACCTGAAATCAAACTTCACATATAGCAGAACCTATCTATCTCTGCAAATGAATACCTAATCATACATCTACAACATATAAAGAACACACATAGACATCCATTCAACACATAAGCACACACAGAATCATGCAGGAAACTGCCTCTTTGTATTAATATGAAAATGCCTATTTTACAAAGGTGTTCTTGAGCTCAGACTTTTTCAGAGTCTCAGCTACTTCTCTCTTCTCTTCTATGCTACTACTCTCCTAGACAGCTAACTCAAAATAAGATACAAAGATATTTTTCATGAGGGGGTTCTTCGAACTCTTCCCTCCAAAGATACCTACTCTCATTAATTACAATGAATGGCTATCTAGTCCAGAATCAGATCTAGATCTCAGCCTTACAACCAATTAAAGGCTACTTCTACCTAATGCCTGCTCAAAGGCATGGCTCTATGGCTTCATAGTCTTACAACATTAATTACATTGAAATGAAATTCAAAATGCGAGAGGGCCGGTGCCTCTCTTTCTTAATTGCACACCTTGAATGCGTTGAGTTGGCTGGCTGGCTAGCGCATGGCTGGCTTGGGAGCGATGCTCCTGCATCAGATAATTGTGGACCATAATGCTGAAGAATATTGGAGAACCAAGGTCCCATGTAGAAAGGAAATCCACCATGCTGAAGTAGTCCAACCACCATTGTAAGCTCGGGTCCCATCTCCAAGTGCTCATGTGAACTCCCCGTGGAAGATTTTGGAACCCAATAACCAACTCAAAATGATGCTTCAAAGACTGACATCTGTCATGTGGATCCAAATAAGAAGATCCATCCACATAGTGGAAAAGGGTCATAGCATAATCTAAAAGGAATAATACCACTGTAGAATATGCTAGATGGACACTGTTAATAATCATTGGCTCTTGATTTGTCACATTAATGCTCTCTACAGAAGGTGGATTAGAGTCATCAAATAAAATATGAAAGTGGTTGTCATCCCAGAAATGACAACTATCTATATACCAATCATCACAATCGGCCTCAAAATCATACCAAACATATATTTCTTGATTATATTCATCTCTAATGTCTTCCATAAGAAATATCTCCTACATGTTATCCAATGAATCTTGAATACTACGAAAACTATCATTCAGGCCATTTGCAAGGTCATGCAATCTAGCATCCAATGTGTCATACAATTGAGATTTGAATGCTTAAGTAATTTGTAGAATTTCTTTGAGGGTTTGAGAGGAAATAGCCATCTGATCACCCTAAGAAATCTTCAGTCCCACAACCGTCATGAAAAAACCCAAAAAATAGAACAATAAGTTACGGTAGAAAATCACGGTTTTTTTTTGGAAAAACCCTAAAAAACTGTTGAATTTAAAATGCCCATAACTTCACTTCCCGGACTCCATTTCAGCTAATTTGTTTTTTGAAATTGGGTGAAATTGTGAGAATAACTCAGATATGTAATATTTTGAGGCAAATTTGGCCTTCAGTTTCTACAGAAATAATAAAAAAAAAAAACGCACCGCCGTCCACGGAAAAAACCCTGAAAAATTGCAGATTTTAAAACTTCAATATCTTGACTTCCTGGACTCCGTTTCAGACGATTGTTTTTTTCAACTTGGGTTTTTTTATGAAAATAATTCATATATACAACCTATTTCTTTAAAATTTTCCCAGAAATATACCGAAAATATCTGGAATGTCACAACCCTATTTTTTCTTCTTCGAAAAAATAAAAAAATTGCAAAAACAAAAAATATTTGCCCACAATGTCTGCCAAGGAAAGTGCTCTGATACCACTTGTTAAGAACCTGAATAGATATAAAAATATAATCACCACAAATACTGAATACAAAATATATCCACAAAGGAAGATAGAAGAAACCACACTTTATTATTACCAAACCCTTGAGGTAGGGAAACACCATATAATGGATCCTATTATGGAAGGGATCCTCACCTGTTCACTTGCCTCTTCGAGGGGGAATCCTCCTATTGAGATATTTCTCCACAATACAATACTTATCTTCATGTCCCATTACATTGCTTGAACCTCTTTATATAGTGCTACCATCACCTAAGAACATTCTAGATGAGGAATCTTCTAGAAGTAGAACCTTCTAAGAAGTCCTCTTACATTTATTATATCTAACTACCCATTTATTCTATCTGACTACCATAGTGGGCCTTATTTAATAATAGAGTGAACCTAGTCCACCTTACATTGAATGACCTCCACTATTATTACTATGGGCCCTCTATCCCCCCCCCAGTACCTCTCTAGATACCTAATAGAGTACCCTAGTGTCTGGGAGGTCTCTGTATGGGTTAAGGAACTTTAAGACTTGTGAAGAATCACCTGTCATCAGTGGAAGGTTTGCAGGATATGCGAAACTTCACCCTTGATGAAGTAAGAAAGTCATGGTTGGTATCAGAGTAGTTTCCCATCTCTTGAGGACCTGGTAAAATATTAGAATATCAGTATGTTAGAACCCTTGAATTGACTAAGTCTCGAATTAGGCAGTTAGTCTAAGGAAGACTTGTGTTTTTATTCAAAATGACTCCTAGCCATTGATTTGATGCGATGAGTGTATCTCAACCGTTCGTTGGGAGAATAACTCATTAAAGTGACCTGGAGTAGGGTTGAAAAGTTTTTTGATGATGAAAGGGAGAGAAAGGCCGTGGATCTATTGGAAGATCTATCTCATCCGTTGGATATGCTAGGATCTGTTTCGACGAAGAAAGAGCTGAGATAACGGGGGTCATCGATTTGATGAAGGAAAGACTAGAAATATATGGGTCATTGATGTTGATATAAGTATCGTCAGAAGGAGAACAATCATTATCTTGGAGGAAAGGAGTTGGAACAATGAGGTCGATGATGACGAGATAACCTGAGAGTTTTCGATCTATTAGAAGAGGTCCCGATGATCATAGCCATTGGATCCTATATTATTTTCCACAGAGGAAAAAGGCCCAAGAGTGTTAACTGTCACCTATATAAAACTTGGTGATTAGACCTTGACTGATGATTGAGGTGTTATGTACACCATTAGGTCTGTTGAAGGGAATCGTCGGAATAAGACGAATGAGAGTAGTATTCAAAGTCCAAGTGAGTGTTCTCTGAAAATGATGAAGATGGTTTCGAGATTAAATGATATCTATTGATTGATGAGTGGGTGAGATGTAATCTCATTCGTTGAATGTTGTGGGACCCACTAGTCTTCCTGGCAAGTAAAGGTTAAGACGAACGGTAACCGTCAATCAAATTTAAAGTGCCGATGTGACATGTGTTGGAAATATTTTTGTCATTGATGTCAAAGATAGGGGGAGGCTAAAAGATGTCTAAGTTAAATATTACAATCCTACAAATGTCCAAGATAAATATTGTAAGATGAAGATTATTGAAAGTATTGTTTTGGTTAGTTTGGATACCCTATATTGGAAGGAATTGTTTACCCTACATACCCAACTCAAATGGGAGCACAAGTTATATGGTTGGAAATATTATTACGAGACCTTTCCAACAGTATATGGAATTCCATCTAAATCCGTAGGAACGAGGAGATGTGAATTTTTCCATCAAACAACCCAGCCATAAAATTAAGGTCGTCTCAACCAGTCTTTACAGGTCGGCTCGAAAAGTGGGGAAAAGTTACTATAAATATAGATGGATTTTCACATTTTTTGAGAAACCAAGAAAGAGATCAAGTCTGAGGTGCACTAAAGGTGCTAGAGTGTCTCTTTGGGATCTATAGGTGTGCAAGAGAAGTCTAAGGGACTTTATTTAGTATTTCTTATTCTCAATTGTTTCTATAAGGTTGTGATGTTGTCGTGCAGTTGCGATGCTACTGTGTGCATTGCTATGAGGTTGTGATGTTGCCGTGAGGTTGTGATGTTTCCATGAATAGTTGTTGTTGTGAGTGGATGTTGCCATTAATGGATGTTGTTGTGAGGTTGTCATGTTGTCATGTGCACTGCTATGAGGTTGCGATGTTTACATGAGCTTGTGATGTTGTCATGAGTAGATGTTGTCGTGAGTGGATGTTGTCGTTAATGAATGTTGTCATGAATGGATGTTTTCATCAATGGATGTTTCCATGAGTGGATGTTTTCGTTAGTAGATGTTGTCGAAATTGGATGTTATCGTCAGTTATTACATTATGGGAATGATGTTATGAGGATTTCTAGGGTTTGAAGGATTATCTATGGAATGAAGCATGCAAGCGAAGTTAGATGTACTCTATGTATGAATATATTAGATTGGTGATATCTTATTGAGTTGGTGCTCAGTTGAGGATATTGGTGTCTCCAGTAGGTTGGTGCCTACATCTTGTTGAGTGGTGCTTAGTTGAGGAGATTGGTGTCTCCAATAGGTTGGTTCCTACATCTTGTTGAGTTGGTGCTCAAATAAGGAGAATGGTGTCTCTTGTAGGTTGGTGCCTACAATATTTGTAACAATAGGTTGGTTCCTACAGACATTTATAAATATAAGTTTTTGTTGTTTTTTTCTGCTAAGGTTTCCATGTTAAAATCTATGCATTGTGATTTGAGTTTATAAGTGATTATTGTTTCTTAGTTAATGAATGATTGATGAATGGTTAAATAAAGTAAAAATTATCTTATATTAATTTATCGTCCCCCTCTCTCAGTATAATCATAAGCTCAACAATTGGTATCAAAGTGGGTTCCTTTAGAAATAGTTTAACCACTGGAAGGCATATCTTGAGCACATATGGATTGTAAGGAAGGTCCCCCTACAAAAAATATCCTTTGTTCGATGGAAAAAAATATGAAACATGGATTATAAGAATGAGGATATATTTGGAGGCCCTTGGGTTTGACATTTGGGAATTAGTCACAATAGGTTATACATATAAAGTTTGGAAGGAGTCAAGTGAAAAAAATGAAAAAGCAATAGAGGCCATCTTAAGTGGCCTGCCATATTATGAGATTGTCAAGGTAATGAAGTGTACATGTAATATTCCAGGTGTAGTATAATATGAAGAACATAAATATTTAGCAAGCAATGGAAGAACAACAACGATATATCCATAACTATACTAGAATAACACCAAAATAACACCAGAAATAGCACCTTTATTAATGATAGCAATGCTCACTTTCCTCTTTGAGGAGGAAACCTCCAACATAGCATAACTCTATTACAATAATATCCAAGACAAAACTTCTCATACCCTCGACTCCTATTTATACCAAATCTATCTACCCAAAAGAACAATCTAGAGGAAGATCCTTCTAGAAGTGGAAGCTTCTATTAGGTCTTATTACATTTGAATTATTCTTCCTTATTAATAGGCCTTGTTAATATCGACCTTTATTACATGGAAAATATCTTATTCTACCTACGTGAGGGGTTAGGTCCCTAACATGCCCTCCCCCTTGAAGAAAAACCTTGTCTTCAAGGCTTGAGATGAGAAAATTGGTGGAGAATGGTGGTTGGCTCCCATATGGCGTCAGCTGGAGCTGTATCTTTCCACTCTACTAACAATTCCTTGATGGTGCACTGAAGAAGACAATGCTTGCGCTGGTCCATGACTACTTTTGGATGCAACTAGATGGAATCTTCCTCATCCAACTCAAGGAGGCTGGTTTGAGTTTGACACTTATTTCCAATCACCTTCTTTAAGCATGAGACATGAAAAACATGATGGAGCTTAGAATGATCGGAAAGAGCTAACCGGTAGGCCACCGATCCCACCCGTATGAGCTTTATATAAGGACCATAAAATTTGGGAGAAAGTTTCTGAAAGTGTTCATCTTTGAGTGAAGTCTTCTTATAAGGTTGCAATTGAAGAAACACTTGGTCCCCTTTGACAAATTGACATTTAGAACGGCCTTGATCTGCTTGTTTCTTCATGTGATTCTGAGCCACGACCATTTTGTTTTGAGGTTACAGAGAATAGCCTCATAGGCTGTCAATTTTTTTTCGACCTCCTGAACCTTTGAAACACTAGGCATGTAGGAGAGAATCGACAATGGATTTTTTCCATATACTGCTTCAAAAGGAGTCATGCGAGTAGCCGTATGGTAAGATGTATTGTACCACCATTCATCTACGAGTAACCACTGAGCTCACCTATGTTGTTTCTCATATGCAAAACACCTCAAATATGTTTCCAAACACTTGTTAACAACTTTAGTTTTTTCCCTGTAGTTTGAAAAACTCTTGCCAAAAATTGCTGGTGAAAGTGGGATCTTGGTGAGAGACAATGAAGTGAGGCATGCCATGAATCTTGAAGATATTAGCCATGAAGAGTTGACCCACTATGGATGCATTGAATGGGTGTTGAAGAGCACAAAAATGACCATATTTGGAAAGACGATTGACTACCACCATGATGACTGACTTATTTCCCGATTTAGGTAAGCTAACAATGAAATCCATAGAAATATTTCTCCAAATAGTAGGGGGAATTGGAAGCGGTTGGAGTGTGCCTGGAGCTTTGATTGTTTTTCCCTTGTTGCATTGACATACCTCACATTCAACCACAAAATTGTGGATTTCCTGTTTCAAACCATCCCAGAAAAAAGAACGTTTGACCTATTCATAGGTTTCGGTAAACTCTGAATGCCCAACTGTGGGTGAAGCATGAAGCTTAGAAAGCACCTTGGATTTAAGTTGCAAATGTTTGCTTAAATACAAATGGCCTTTGTAGTGAAGCTCTTCATTGTGCCAAGAGTACCCTAGAGAAGCTGGAGAATTGTGTTGCAATTGGTGGATTATTTTAGAATGTTTGGGGTCTTGTAGCCATTCCCGACGAACAACTTGGAGCCACTCGGGTACAATGAAGGAGAGGGAGAAAAGGGACCTTTTGTCTTCATACTTCTTGGAAAGGGCATCAACAACGACATTTTATTTTCCCTTCTTGTAAATGATCTCATAATCATAGCCAAATAGGTTGTTCACCAATTTTTGTTGCTCCGGGGATGAAATTTGTTGTTCCAGAAAATACTTGAGACTCTGGTGATCAGTTTTAATTTGGAATTGTTGTCCCGAAATATAAGGATGCCAAATATCCACAACATGAAAAATAGCTAACATTTCCTTTTCATAAATGTATTGGCCCAAATGTCTTTTTAACAATTTTTTACTAGTGAAGGCTCAAGGCCTGCCGTCTTGCATGAGGACTACCCCAATTCCTTTCCCAGAAGCATCACATTTCAGGACTAAAGTCTTGGTGAAGTCTAGAAGGGCCATGATAGGGGTCGAGAACATACAATCGTTCAAATCTTGGAAGGATTGATCAACAACTGGAGTCCAAGTGAAAAAAGTCTTTTTAAGGAGAGCAGTGAGAGGAGCTGCAATATTTCCATAGTTCCGAACAAACTTTCCGTAATAGCCCGTTAAACCCAGAAAACCACACAAGCTCTTAAGAGTTTTAGGGCGAGGCCAATCTTGCATCGCTTTAGTTTTCTTAGGATCCACCCGTACACCATCCTTGCCAACAATATGACCCGGGTATTCCACTTCGTAGGCTCTAAAGGCACATTTAAATTGTTTGAGGAAAAGTTTGTGCTAAGAGAGTAGATTGAGAACTTGATACACATGGGAAAGATGGGTTGTCCAAGTTTTACTATAGATGAGAATATCATCAAATAAAACTAAGAGAAATTGATGGAGAAAAGGACGAAAGACATGATTCATGAGACTTTAGAAAGTGGAGGGAGCATTGCATAGGAAAAATGGCATTACCAGGAACTCATAGTGACCTTCATGAGTTCAATAGGTTGTCTTGGGAATGTCTTCTTCTTTCATACAAATCTGGTGGTAGCTAGAACGTAAATCAAGTTTGGTGAAGTACCGGGCACCACTCAATTAATCCAAGAGGTCATCCATGACAAGAATAGGGAATTTGTTTTTGATTGTGAGTTTGTTGAGGGCGCAAAAATCAGGGCACATTCACCAATTACCTTCTTTCTTGAGGACCATGAACATAGGGGAATAATAGGGGCTGGTAATAGGATGAATAACACCCGCTTCTAGCAATTCTTGAACAATTTTCTCAATTTCATTCTTCTGGGAAAAGGGATGTTGATAAGGGCGAACATTGGGAGGAAGACTGTCAGGACCAAGGGGAATGGAATGATCATAAACACCATGAGAAGGGGGAAGTCCTTGACGGGTGGAAAAAACAACTTTATGTGTGGAGAGGATAGATTGGAGGTCAAGATGCACAGAGGGTGTCTCAACTGCTTGAATGGAATGGAGTTGGGAAATAATACCAGAGTGACCTTTCTTGATAATATTTTCCATGCAATGGGAACTGATGATATCAGGAGAACCTACCGTGAGTCCTTGGAATCGATATTGTTGTCCCTCCCGGTGGAATTGCATGGCTAATGCTTTAAAATCCACGAGAATGGGGCCCAAAGTGCGTAACCATTCAACACCTAGCACAATGTCACAACCACCCATGTCTATGGAAAACATATGATATTTTAGGTGGTACTGTCCAATTTGAAGACATACATTTTCACAACGCCCACCACATTTCATAGACCCACCATTGGCTATCATGATTTGAAAACTGTTGACAACACAAATATAACAATTGGTTTCCTGGGCAATGCAGTGGTGAATAAAATTATGGGTGCTGCCACTCTCAACAAGGATGATGACTTTCCTGTGCTTAATATAGCCAATGAGCTTGAGGTTTTGTGGAGCAAAGAAGCCAATGAGGGAATGCAATGAAATCAATGGGTCAACTTCGGGTGGGTCAGCAAGTTTCTGGGCAACATCGGGAAGAGATGGCTCTTCAATAGGGGAAACTGCAACTTCTTCTTCAACAACATCTTCTAAAATGGCCATAAAAAGTTTTTGTTCCTTACACTTGTGCCTGAGAAAATATTTTTCATCACAATTATAGAAAAGACCCTTGAGTTGGTGCTCAACCATTTCAGCCCGAGTTAATTTCTAAACATTGAGGGGAGTGGCAGGGGGGCAGGATTTGTGGGTCGAGGACGAAGAACGAAAGAGGTTTTTTTGTTATGGGAAAAAAAAACTTGTTGGGATTCTTTGGCACGTTTAGTAGCTTCCAAAAAAGTCTAAGGGCGAGGCATGAGGACCTGGGCGCTAATTTCATCCTTTGGGTCATTGATAAAGCATTCCTGGAAGAACACATCTGTCATGCCCTCTGTTCTAAAGGCCAAATTCTCAAAGGAAGTTATAAATTCTTCCACGGTTCCTGATTGTTTCAACTTGGTTAAACAACCTAAATAGTGGGTGTCAGTGTCAAAGTGTTCATAGAGCTCGAAAACAAACTGCTTCCATGCAATATACCCCTGGCATGTATTTTTACGCCACTACCACCATGACCAACGTTCAAGATCCAGATAGAGAAAAACATAACGAAGTTTGGCCAACTCATCAGTAATTCCATGCAGCGATAAATAATTCTCCATTTGAGTGACCCAACCCATGGGGTCGGAACCATCAAATTTATTGACCTCAACTCGGGGAAGACGAGGGTCATGATGAAAGGAGTTGGTTTGAAAAATCATAGAATGAGAGAAATCAACACCATCTGGTTGTTCTAAGGAGGAGGAACCCTGGGATCTATTCAACAACTGGTCGACATCAGACTGAAGGGTGGTAAATTGGTGCATGAATTTGGAATCCATGGTGTCAAATTTTTGTTAGACTTGGGTCTCTAATTTTTCAATACGGGAATTGGTAGAGACAATATCAAATGTCACTTGTTGGAGGGACTCCTTGCTCTGATTGATAGAAGCTTGCAGGTCTTGGTTGTGAGTGTTGGCCATTTGGATATCAGGGGTGCCGGTAAGGGAAATGGGTGGGTGGGACCACAAAAAAAGACTTATAAGTGATAGGTACAATGATGATCAGTGGAAAACGGGGTATATAATGGGAGAGGTGGAAAATAGGGATGTTGGGAAGGGAGTCGAGTTCACTGAAAAAAGGGATTAAAACGAAGGTACCACTGTGATCAGAGTGAGAAGAGGAATCCAATGGGCTAGGTCCCAAATAAGGGTGTCTTCGGGACCACTATACTTTTTTTTTAACAATTGCAGAGTTATACTCTGATCTGAATAACACTATAGTGTTGAAAGGCTCAAATTATTAACATGAAAAAATATGTAGGAATTTCGCAACCAGAATGCAGGAGGGAAATTTGTACAACAATAGATCTTGTTTGTTCTATTTCTGTTTCCATCCCAAGGGTTAGGGTATTCAGGGTTTCTACAGATAAGGGTTTTCCCTATGTTATATCTCTCTGATATATGTGCAGGGTCCAACAGTATTACTCGACCGAATATCTCAGGGAACCAACTAAGGAGGCTATATTGTTCCCTTAATCGTACTACCTGACTACCTAGGTACTAGAGAGTATCTTCCCGAGTGCTATTTTCAATGGCACTATAGCAGTTAGGGGACTGATAGGTTTATCTACGGAGGGCTTCAGGTTATCTAGGTCGATCCTATACATGTGTTCTCTGATGCGCTGCCACTCGAAGGGGTACCAACAGGGGTTACAATGGTGGCCAACAATGTACTCTTAAGTACCACTTGTAGCTCCTGAGTGTATGCTTCTCCAACTATGGATTTATGTGCTAGAAGACAAATCTCTATAGCTTTAAGACGTTGAAATACGTCTATACTCTCAAAAAAAATTAACCCACAATTTTCTTCCAAGGAAAGCACTTTGACACCACTTGTAATATTCCAGGTGTAATATAATATGCAGAACAAAAATATTTAGCAAGCAAGGGAAGAACAACAATGATATATCCAGAACTATACCAAAATAACACCAGAATAACACCAAAAAGAGCACATTTATTAATGATAACAATGTTCACTTGCCTCTTCGAGGGGGCAACCTCCAATAGAGTAGAGCTCTATTACAATAATATCCAAGACACAACTTCTCATACCTTTGACCCCTATTTATACTAAATCCATCTACCCAAAAGAACAATCTAGAGGAATATCCTTCTAGAAGCACAAGCTTCTATTAGGTCTTCTTACATTTGACTTATTCTTCCTTATTATTAGGCCTTATTAATATCGACCTTTATTACATGGAAAATATATTATTCTACCTACGTGAGGGGTTAGGAAGGTTAGGTCCCTAACAATACAACAACTAAACATATTTGGGACAAGATATAAAACATTTATGAAGATAGATCTAGTGAAGAGAAATCTGGTAATTGTTCCTATTGTAAGTTAGAGACAGAAGAATCACAAGTTGTGAAAAAGCTAAGAGGAGGATCTGGAAAATTCAAAGCAAGATCTTTAAGACTCTGCAACAGGATGGATGGATCATCCATAGTCATCCAATACCCATTAGCATGCATAACATCATAGTCTGGATCCGTATGCAATTGCATGTCCATGGGTGCGTTAGATAAAATCCAAACGAAATGCACCTTTGCGGGTGATCGTTTTTTGTCCACCCTCATGTCGACGACTGCCATCCAATCAATACTTCCACCATTGCATTCTCCGGGTAGATGAGCTCGACTCCCCCAAACGACATGTGACATAAACTGTCGTTAGCACCGTTTGTTCCTTTGAAACCAGACGAAGGTTTCGTAATCTGTGCAAACTAACATAGGAAATGTGGGCAGAAACGTGTGGTACATGGACACTTGAATGCTGCAACAACCGTATTCCTCCCGCGTTTAAATTTTTGAATTTTGCAAAATTTCACACGTCTTCCCTCAATTTGTTCTCCCGCGTCTACTTTTTTAAAATTTTTTTTGAAATTTCAAAAACCGCTCTCGGTTTTCTTTGACACCCCCTGCGCTATGGTTAGTTTGGTTCTTTCATTAACGATGAAGCGATGACATGGTTATCTGGTGCAGAAGGGGTGATTAATCCTCAATATTGTTATTGTTAACGTTAACATTCAAGTGGGTAACTATATATCTATATATATTGCTGACATTGTATATTGGCATAGGCTGGAGGATTAATTTAGGAATTTGAAGCAGGACGAAGAGATGGGAGGATCTCTTTAGCATCAGACATCCTAGTTAATATACTTGTTCCACAATTCAATGAAATCCAACTCACGCAGAGTTTTGTTGCAAAACGCTTATCGCAGGTAGATATGGTCACTCTATCGAGTAGCTACTGTCTCTATCCAACTTAGCTAATTACTATAATCATCCATATTGAATTAAATTGAACAGATGGCATTTCATTATTAATTTTCTTTAATATAATATAATCTTTTTTAGGGGTGCACTCTATTGGGGTTTCACAATGTTCTTCATTCAGCGCAAACAAGCTCTATAATTTCAGTGTAACACGTCATCAGGGCCCCAGTATCGACCCTAGATTTTCTTCAGTACTCAAAGCCAAATGCCCAAAACCTAATTTTAATTCAAACTCCGACCCCATTGTGCCTTCAAATTTGACAACCAGACGTTTAGATGAGAAATATTACTTGGCTCTCCAAGTAAAGCATGGAATGTTGACCTCCGATCAAACATTGATGTCGAATCCATCCAGTAAAGCATGGAATGTTGACTTCCGATCAAACATTGATGTCGAATCCATCCATTAAAGCGTGGAATGTTGACCTTCGATCAAACATTGATGTTGAATCCATCCACATCCAGAATGGTGACAATCAATTCCAAGTGTCCGTCCGTTTGGAGAAAGAAGTTTGGGAGAGCAATGGTGAAGATGGGTGTGATAGATGTGTGAAGAGCAATTGTTGCATCGTCAACTAATCAAACCTAAAGGGAAGATGGTTGAATGTGCATGTACTAGAATGGACTGACTTATTCCTCTTACCTTTCTTATATCTATGTTGTAAATAGAGTACGATTTCACCCAAGTTCGTGAGGATCATTTGTTATGTAAAATATTTTTTTATCGGTAAACTATTCTTGATTTGGGATGGATTTTCACTCATAACAAAATTCATAATATGATGTTATTATTTATTATTATTTAACATGTGGTTATTGAAATATATAATTTTTTGGAATGTTGTATAATTGAAGTTTTTGTTATTAGTCTCTGCCGTAGGCATAGAGGGACTATAGTGATCGATAAATCGTTGACCTTATATTAGATTGTGCGCTGACCACAAATATTTGCATATTTTCTATTGTTGGAACTAGTGAAGTGAAAAGATTGATTTTTATATAATAGAAAGTACCATGTTTGTCAAGATCTGATTGGAGAACGGATTGGAGGTATTATTGTCGGCTTCGCTATTCCCAATGTTATATATGTTGGCATATTCAAAGTATTTGATCGTATATGGTCTTTTTGAATCATATATTTTACTATGCATTGGACGAAGGTGGATTAATGATATCATTAGTTCGAATGTTACCTTTAGCATTTTCTGCTAGCTAGAATACATTGTCTAGCATATTACTATGTGAGATTTTTGCTTTATTGTTGCGTGCTTCGAGAAAAGAGGCCTGCCATGTTGCATTTTTTCTTAAATGTTTGTACAGGGCTACGCTGCATTTTTTATTAAATGTTTGTACAGGGCTAGGCCCTTTGACGGTCCTGACAGTCTTAAGTGTTTAACTAACAGGCCTGTCAGTCTTAAATGTTTGTTGGTGGCTTCGCTATTCCCAATGTTATATATCTTGACATAACCAAAGTATTTGATCGTATATGGTCCTTTTGAATCATATATTTTCTTATGCATTGGTCGAAGGTGGATTAATGTTAGCATTAGTCCGAATGTTACCTTTAGCATTTTCTGCTAGCTAGAATACATTGTGTGGCATATTAGTATGTGTGATTTTTTCTTTATTTTTGCGTGGTTGGAGAGAACAGGCTTGCCACATTGCATTTTCTCTTAAATGTTTGTATAGGACTAGAGCCTTTGACGGTCCTGACATTCTTAAGTGTTTACCTAACAGGTATGGCAGTCTTAAATGTTTGTTGTACAGATGCGTTGCAATACACTTTCGTTCCATTTTTTCGATGGTCGGTACTCGACATCGCTGCTTCAGTGGTCGATGCTTGTTCGCTACTTCGTTCCCTGATTTTTGTTCTAGCTTGATTCAACTTTGCAAAGTTGAATTCCTGCAGTTGCAGTTGGAACTCTCTGTGGTTGTTCACTAGTTTGTTGTTCTTCAAATTTGCAAGCTATTGGACCTGTTGATACGGTTTCCAGTTTTTGGGCCTGAACTCTTGTCATCCCTCGTTGACGGGTAAGCTTACCTATTGTTGTTATTTTTCAATGGTGGAATTCCTTGCCTCCAAATTCTATTGCAGACCATCTTTGTCTGTGCTCTTAATCTCTGTTCCTAGAAACCATGCGTCTTCATATGCCGGTTGCCATGTTCATACCTTCTTCGAAAATTGCAGTGCATAGGGGTTTTTGAAAAGTAGTTCAGAGCTACTAGAAGAGGGAACCATCCGTCGGGGTGTAGACGCAGGGGATGCTTTTGTTCCGTGGGTCAGATAACTGTGTCCACCTCTTGTCTTTCTGCTGAGTAAATATATGGTGTTATTTATTTGCGTTGTTTCTTATGTTTGGTACACTTTCCAGTGTGGGTTTGTTTTCTTGTCATCTGCTATGCGGGACACGGGGGATTGATGTTGAGAAGAAGAAGGTTGAAATATACATATGTAGTTTTCATATTTTTTTTTTGTTGCTTTTTTTTTTTTCCCCCTTCTCTCTGTTTTCATGCAAACTGAAAGTATCTAAGAAACAACTTCGAAATCAGAGTTCAAAAGATGAAAGAAGTAATATATGTTGAGTCGTATGAAATAGATACACAATCCATTATACATGACAACATTGACGTGGTTTCCCATAACAATGGGATTTTTAGATTGGATGCATTCTCGTATACTGTAGGGGATTGCCTTTTCGATACATTCCAGGTTCTACTGCATTTCCAGTATTCGTCGACCGAGCTTCGCAATGGATTAATAGATTATTTCTTGGCCTATTTTAAAAATGGTGACACTGAGGCATTGGAGTCCTATGAATATGAACTTGAATATGATTTTCTTCGACAACTGCATGGAATACATGATGTTGCTACGTATTTTTAAAAGATGCCATTGTCTGCATCTCCAGTTCTGCCTGCACATGAGAGGGGGCTTTGGAGATATACGTTTTGTGTACAGTGGATGTCTAACTGGCTCAATATATTGGTTGGAATATGGTTATTGACAAGAAAAACAAGATATTTACTATTCAACAAAAGTACCTCTGACAATCCATATTGCATCTTGTTCCATGATGCCAATGCTATTAGTGGTCATTATGAACCACTCCTATACAAAAAATGTCCATATGCAATGTTGAAGGAGCTCGTATTTACTTGTTCGTCATTTGAAAAGACCTTGAATCGCATTGGAAATGGATTATGCATCACATAGATTGCCATGGTTTGTAGCTGGCAACAAATGTTGTGTCTAGCTGTGGAGATAGTTTGTTCAATGCAATTTGTTGTTTGGTAGCAGCGGAGTTCGATGTGTAGTCATTGCGACTTTACACTGTACAGTCCTTTTGCAATGCAATTATAGGCGGCAACCAACAGACTTTTAGGTACTTGCATTAGAAACTTTGGCCATATGTCCTAGAAAATATGCCGACAGTTGGAAGTTGGAAGGAATACCTTGTAAACATGGCACTTCCAAATGAAAAAGGGAATGTGGAGGGTTGCATATTCTTTTTGCAATGGTTGTCTATGATATTCAGAGTAAATATCCAGGTGTGGTCCGCCTTGCCAGATGGCACTATCCATTCCTGGTGTACTGATTCAAATTATGATCGAACAATTGACATCCTCTCGTTGAAAACAGATACAACACATATCCATTATGAACCTTTGGTTCGAGATGTCGCTGGTTCAGGGTTGAATGTCCATGCCATCGAAACTGCATCGAATCTGCATACGTGTGGCATGATTTTTAGTGAGAATGAAACTCCTCTTGGTTTCTATGTGGCCATAGAGGGGTTGAGAAAAAAATCCATGTGTAAAATTCATCGCAGTTATGATGAGGCCATATAGGTCTTCAACAAAAAACATAGAGTAATTTATCACAATTTGAAAAAAGATATGCGTCAAATTTGTCCCAGTTGTGATGAAGCCATACAACCCTTAAACAAAAAATGTAGAGTAGGTTGTCAGAACCTGGCTAAGAGTAAAATTCATCCCAGTAGCCATAAGATCATTGCGCCCTTTGGCAAGAAACGTAGAGTAAGTTACCACAACTTGAAAAAGGCGATGCGGGAGAGAAAAAAATACATCGCTATGCTTCCTATTAGAGAGAAAACAACATATCACAATCTAAAGAAACTTGTTTGTGCAAAAAATAAAAGAAGCATGTGTGGTTGCATATCCCAGAATGGTCATACAACTATCACATATGGTGGGCTAGAAGCAACACCATGCACTACTAGCAATGAAAACTAGGAAACAGTTTCTACACATACTTCCCTGCAAAAGAAAAATGCAAGACAGACCTACATGAAACAAATTAAAGACACTCCTTCCATTGCATGTGCAATTTGTGAACAATTCAATTTCTCAAAAAACAACAAGTATTTCACGCCTGCTTTGCAAGCAGAATACCTCCACCTTGTAGCGCACAGTAAAGCATTTTCAAGTGGCAAAATTTGTCTTCCATGCAAGCGATCGCTTGATAATGGAAAACTTCCACAATTTGCAACCCCTCACCAAATAATATGTAATACATCACTACTATATATAAGTGCACTGATGGATCTTGAGGAGAGACTTGTGTCTCTACGAATTTTATTTGCTCAAATCAGGCCTTGGGGCTATAAACGACCCTAGATGGGCTTAACAAGATCAATTATTAATGTGCCTATTCAACTAGATGTTGTGCAAAAAGCCTTGCCACAATTCATTAGCAATACAATGACAATTGGTTTGGCTTTGAAAAGATGCTTGCGATACAAAAATGCCTATCATACAGGCAAAGTGCGTGTGCATGATGTTATGAAAGCATTAAAGGAATTATGTTCCAGGGCCTTGTACAAAGCACAAAACATTTGTATAAATGACAACTAGAACAATGTTCTTGCGCAAGAGGATGGAAACTCTACAAACACTCTCGAAAATCCTAGTGAATTTGATACAAGTGATGAATCGGAGAATGAAACACCTGCTGAGACATTGGTGCATGGATTCACTGATTCACAGTGCATTTGTGACTTGCAAGACAAGATTGTCGAAATTGCACCTGCTGAGGGGTAGCGTCCACTTGGAATATTCAAGGACAAATTCGCTGAGGAAATGAACTTTCCAACACTCTTCTATGGAGATCCACGTGCCACTGATATTACAGAATGATTCAGTTATCATAAAATAGGTCGATGGGAGCCTCTACATTCAAGCGGTTACTTCTCCTGTCACATAACAAATTTGTTTTTCAAAACAATATGCATAATAATAGAGCAATTTATCTCTTGCATGTGGGTCCTAATAAGAAAAGGCCAGTTACAAGGAAGAAATTTGTTGGCCAAGGATGTGAAGTACAAAGTAAACCTAGAAAAAATTCAGAAATTTGATATTGGATACATAGATTTCAAAAATATTCGCACCTCTCCTGAGTATTTACAACAAAACAAAAAAACTATTTTTGCAATGATCCAGAAATTGGGGCCGCCAACATTTTTCATCACATTTACAAGTGCAGAGCATTGTTGGGATCCATTGGTAGCTGGCGTATCTGACCTGCAGAGGAATAGGAAACGTAAAAAAGAAATCGGTACACTGGAAAATAATGACATTGACTACCTCATAAGAAAATACCAAGTCACATGTACTTGCTACTATAGACATAGAATAAATGTTTTGAAACAATTGATATGTCACGATGAAACATTTTTTGGAAAAATATCGGACTACCTTTTTGTGTTGAATTCCAAAATAGGGGAAATGAACATGACCACACACTGTTGTGGATTGAGGGTGCACCAATCTATGGAGCTGATAACAATTCAGAGATTGAACACTTTGTGGATAAATACATAACATGAAACACAGATCATTTGGATCCAGAACTTGCCAAAGTTCATAGACATTACCATACAAGAAGTTGTAGAAAATGAAAAAACTCGCATTGCAGATACAACTTTCTGGTGCCGCCAATGAGAGCTATAAGAATCATAGAGCCACTTTCTTTAGAGGACAATGTTGTTGTTGAAAAATCTAAATCCTTGTTCGCATTTCTAGAACAAGGAGAATTTGATGAGATGATGAGCTTCGATGCCTTCTTGACAGAGCTACATCTATCAGAAGATGAATACATCCAAGCCATAAAATGTATGCTTAGGCAACCAACATTTTTCTTTAAACGAAAACTTTTCCATATTTGGAACAATAGCTTCTCCAAGGACATGCCAATTATGTGGAAAGAAAATACAGATGCGCAGTACATGCTCAATGCATATGCTGGAGCATCTTATTGTACCTCGTATATGACAAAGGTTGACAAACCTATGACAACTGCGTTCAGAAGAATACGCAAAGAACATGAAAGAAGTCATATTGATGCCATACAAATGATACACACACTTGGAAATACATTGCTTAATCTTCAACAAATGTTTGCTCAGCAAGAAGTTCACATTGCGTTTCCCCTGCCCCTCACTTGTAGTTCAAGAAAATGTGTCTTCATAAAAACATCTCCACTTGAAAAACACACATTTTTGCTTAAAACACCAGTTTTGCTAGAACAAGAGCCTGACAATTTAGAAGACATGCTATGTCACTCTATTATTGATTATTACCTGCAACGTCCACCTCCTATTAGACATATCTTATTAGCATAATTCGTATCGCATTACAAAAAGGATGGTGCACACATCTCAAAAAGAAAAAAACCCTCTATCATACAGTTTGTCAAATACAATAAACATTCTGACTATGAAAACTATTGTAGAGAAAAACTGTTGCTGTATGTTCCGTTCGATGAAAATGAAGAGACATTAAAACATAACTTTTCTACATGGGAGGCTTCATATGTTGCCTCTGAGACTATAGTGCACATCAATGAAGCTAGATTTACCTACAATGTTAATCCAACATGGGGCGATCTAGAAGTTGTAGTTTATGACTTAGAAAACTTTGACGACCATGATCAGACATTCACAAATCGAAAAACAAGCAGAACTCCTTCCATGTCCTATGACTTGCAAGCAGATTTGCCTCGTCCTCCAGTAGGTGGAAGTGAAAAATGTATCAATATTGGTTTTCAAGTCACAAAACATCCTTTTTTAATTGAAAATAATGAATACCACAGAATAAGACGTTTGTTGAATCACGAACAACAAACAATTCTAAAGGACATTGCTCTTAAAAAATGCTTGAACATGAACAGTCTTGTGCACTTGTTCCTTACAGGTGAAGCAGGAATAGGCAAGACATTCACAACGAAAGCACTGTTCCAAATGCTTATACGAATGTATGATTCAAACAATTCCTTTGATCCTATGAAACCAAAGGGCCTAATAGTCACATACACAGGAAAAGCTGCATATAATGCAGGTGGAACAACAGTTCACTCTGCATTTTTAATGCCTTTTAACAAGTCACCATTTCTTCCACTTAGTAAGGAAATGTTAGATACATTGTCTAAGATTTATGAGGAATTGCAGCTTCTCTTTATAGATGAGGCATCTTTGATTGGGAGTCAGTTCTTGTATTCCATTGACAACCGACTAAGAAGCATAAAACATGTGCACACAAAATACTTTGGAAACATTGACATGATATTCTATGGGGATCTTTACCAGGCACATCCCATCCAAGATTCTTTGATATTTGAACAACCTACAGTTAACATGGAAACAATGACCCATGACTTCTGGAGGGACAATACTAAATGTTTTGATTTTCATACTGCAATGCACCAGACAGATGAAACATTCATTGTAATTTTGAATAGAATGCGCACAAACAACCAAACATATGATGAATTAACATATATGAATTTGAGGTGCTTGCGGCCTGCACCAACAGAGCTAATGTTCCCCTACCTATTCTATAGAAATAAGGATTTTGCAATGCATAACAACCACATGCTATCGGCCATGCCTAACGATGATATCATCATCAATTCAATTGATCTGGAAGAAGACAACCATGGAAATGTACCACGTCATGAACATACAGTCACTTTACCTTTGCATCTTGTCCTCAAATTAGAAATGCTAGTTGAAATATATGCTTGTAACTATGATTCACAGAATGTCTTGGTCAATGGTCCAGATGGAATACTCAAAGGCTATACGAAAACAAAAAAACTTGATGTCCTTTGGATTAAGTTCCATGAAACGCATATAGTCAAGAGACAAGAAAGCAAGTTGTCTTATCTATATACTTCAAACACTGGAAGTGATTGGACACCTATTTTGTGAATATCTAAGCTAGTATCGACATCAACAAAGACAGGTAGACTCAAGATTCAAAGACAGTTTCCGGTTAAACTTGCATGTGCACGCACAATTCACAGATCACAAGGACTGACACTTGATAATGTTGCATTCCAGCCCACTGGAATTCGGATACATGGACTTGTATACACAACATTGTTCCGTTTCATAAGCATAGACTCCTTGTATTTATTAAGTCCTCTCACAAAAGATAACTTCAAACTGAAACAAAAATTTGATATTGAAGTGGAACGACTGAGGATCACCTCAAAATTGAAACTGGACTATAATTACCAATTCATACAAACAAATTCATCTGTATCAATTTTGTTGCGTAACACACACAAATTAAATGCACACATGGATGATATACTGAATGACTATGATACAATGCAATCTGATATTTTGTGCTTGCAGGAAACACACATGGAATTATGCATGCAGAACAAACAATTCCAAAATCACAATTGCATATCGAGTTACATTACACATGGGGTGATGATACTGGTGAAGAAACATGTATGAATTTTGGACCATATACATATCGAAGAAAATAATGTTGAAGCCGTGCTTGCAAAAAAAAAATTCCATGGAACAGAAGTTGCAATATTGAATCTATATGTTGCTCCCCATGCACCATTCTCCAACATAGTAGATGTTATTTTCAATGCATTGGGCCATTTCCATCTCAACGGACCCATTGTACTTGTAGGAGACTTCAATATTGACATGCTACAAAATAATGGCAGAACAAAAGAATTGGAAAAATACATGTGAAAATTCAATCTGCGGTTTCTTTTGAACAACACAAGGCATTTGTAAAATGCACTTATTGACCATGTCTGGTCCAATGTGCCCATTCCTCAATACAATATATTTATCTTAGACACATATTGGTCTGATCACAATACAATTGGTATTGCACTTGAATTATGAAATATACATCGAACATATTGCAAAGTCATATTTCTATGTTTGAAAGCATATTTGTATAGCTTGTTGCAACAAAAAAAAGGAAAAAAAAAAAATCCAGCTTCTTAGTTTTCCCTATTTTCTGCAGTTACTGTCCAAAATACATTAGGCCAAAAAAGAAAAGAAGGTACATCCTTCTAAAAGCTGTTTGTTACTCTATTCATCTTATTCTATTTTTTTTAGTATATGTACATAGTGCTTGCCTTTTTCTTTCCATGTTAACTTATGTTCATATCCCTTTTGATTTCGCTTTTGTTCATAGAAACAAAGAGGAAAACAACATGCCGAAAAGAAATCCTAACCAGAGATGTAGAGGAATCCATGCAAAGGTGCATTCTTTTCTGTCCATGTTCCATACTAGACAATTTTTCATTTACTCTGTCTGTATTTGTCAAATTTGTTTCCAGCTGTGTTTTTTTATTTTCTTATTTCGCGCTTAGAGCTTGCCAGCCCGCATGTCTGCCATCCAAAAAAAATGCAATGTTGAGCCAGGGATCCCACAAGTCCACTTGTCAATTTGTATATCACCCAACTATGGGTGTTATTTGTAGGAAACGGATAATTATAAGCCCAATTTACAGCCCTCCGGCCCGCAAGTGCACTATCCAACTAAGTGGCTAAGTATGGAATAAGGGATCTGTGCATATTTGGTATGTATTAGTAATTTCTAGGAACCCGCCAGCCATGGAGCCTATGTTCCAGCCCACAAATACGCTTCTTAATTTCTATATCACGGAGTTCTGGATTCTATTAGCAAGGCACAAAATAATAGAGGCCCGTTTTTTACCTCGTCAGGCCGAGAACCCGTGATCCAAAAAGTGTACATACTCTATAAAATCTTAGCCACCCTGAAAGACCGCTTCTCAATTTGTATATCGCGGAAGTATGTGTGCTATTTGTAGGAAACATAACAATAGACCTGTTTTTTGAGCCCGCCAGCCCGAAAACCCGCGATCCAGAAAGTGGCCAAGTATGCAATGTAATATCCGTACATGGTCTATAAATCTCATGTCCATACTTCATAAAGGTACATATATAGTTTTCCCTGGTTTCTACACATACTGATCTGTTCACCACATAGTTCATGTATGTACATATCCAGCTTCTTAGTTTTCCCTATTTTTTGCACATACTGTCCGATATACATTATGCCCCCCCAAAAAAAGGTACATCCTTCTAAAAGTTGTTTGTTACTCTCTTCATCTTATTCTATTTTTTTTAGTATATGTACATAGTGCTTGGATTTTTCTTTCCATGTTAACTTATTTTCATATCGCTTTTGATTTGTGCTTTTGTTCATAGAAACAAACAGGAAAACTACATGCTGAAAAGAAATCCTAACCAGAGATGTAGAGGAATCCATGCAAAGGTGCATTCTTTTCTGCCCATGTTCCATACTAAACAACTTTTCGTTTACTCTGTCTGTATTTCTCAAACTTGTTTGCAGCTGTGTTTTTTTATTTTCTTGTTTTGTGCCTAGAGCCCCCCAGCCTGCAGGTCCTCGTTCAATAGAAATGCAATGTTGCTCCAGCAAGCCCTCAAGTCCCCTTGCCAATTTGTATATCGCCCAACTATGGGCGTTATTTGCAGGACATGGATAATTATAAGCCCAATTTACAGCCTGCCAACCCTGCAAGTCCGCGATCCAACTAAGTGGCTAAGTATGGAATAAAGGATTTGTGCATATTTGGTATGTATTAGTCGTTTCTAGGAACCCGCTAGCCCTGGAATTTGTCTGTGCCAACCCGAAAATCTGCTTCTCAATTTCTATATCACGGAGTTCTGGATGTTATTTGTAAGGAACAAAACAATAGAGGCCTGTTTTTTACCCCGCCAGGCCGAGAACCCGTGATCCGAAAAGTGTGCATACTCTATAAAATCTCAGCCACCCCACAAGACCGCTTCTCAATTTGTATATTGCGGAAGTCTATGTGCTATTTGTAGGACATAGAACAATAGACCTATTCTTTGAGCCCACCAGCCCAAGAACACGTGATCTAGAAAGTGGCCAAGTATGGAATGCAATATCTGTACACAGTTTATAAAATGTCATGTCTATACTTTATAAAGGTACATAGTTTGTTTTCCCTGGTTTATACACATACTGGTCTGGTCACCACATAGTTGATGTTGCACATGGATTATGAAATATGCATCTGCAATTGGACCCGGACTGGAAGCTTGTGAGATTTGCTAATTTTCTTTAATTAAATTGTATAATTTCAATAATCATTATTAATAATTTAGTGCTTGGAAGTAATGTTAGCTATAATATTAGGCAGCCAACCCGTAGGTCTGCTTGTCAATTTGTATATCGGCCAACTATGGGTGCTATTTGCAAGACAAGGAACATCAGACGCCTAGTTTACAGCCGGCCATCCCACGAGCCCGCGATCCAACTAAATGGCTAAGTATGGAATAAGGAATCTGTGCATATTTGGTATGCATTACTCTATTCTAGGAACCCGCCAGCCCTGGAGTTTGTGTGAATTTGTATATCGCAAAAAATCAGTAAAAGTAGAATGTTGAGCCAGCCAGCCCACAAATCCACTTCTCAATTTGTATATTGCGGAGATGTGGATGCTATTTGTAAGGCACAGAACAATAGAGGCCCGTTTTTTACCCCACCAGGAGGAGAACCCGCGATCCAAAATGTGTACATACTCTATAAAATATCATCCACCCTGCAAGTTCGCTTGTCAATTTGTATATCACGGAAGTTTGTGTGCTATTTGTAGGACATGAACAATAGGGACCTACCTTTTTATCCCACCAACCTGAGAACACACGATCTAGAAAGTGGCCAAGTATGGAATGCAATATCCATACTTTGCAAAGGTACATGTGCAGTTTTGGCTCGTTTCTACACATACTGATATGGTCACCACACAATTGGTCTTGCACATGGATTATAAAATATGCACTACTAGTCGGACTGACCCCTTTGGTTTCCTTCGCTAATTTTATGCCCATGGGTTCCCTGCTACCATTTATCAAACTGTCCTTCCCCGTGTTCCGAGTGTGCATCTTGCATCCAAAACTTGGTAATCCATGTCCATGCTCACAGGTTCCCAAACAGTGGAGTGGAAGATTTCATGTCCATCTAATCTTGCACTCGACACTTCGGTGATCTGCAATTGGACCTGGAATGGAAGCTTGCGACTCATTTGCTAATTTTTTTTAATTAAATTGTACAATATCAATATTCATTATTAATAATCTAGTACTTGAAAATAATGTTAGCTATATAACATATATGTTATATGCTATACATGTACACAATCACAATCTTCAACCCACCAGTCCTGGAGTCTGTCTGTCAACTTGTATATCATGAAACTCCCAGTGTTGCGTGGAGCCCAAGAGAAAATAGAAGTACAATGTTAAGCGAGCTAGCTCTAAGTCCGCCAATAAATTTGTATATCGCGAAAGTATGGGTGCTATTTGTAGGACACAGAACAATAGAGGGCCATATTTCAGTCTGCCAGCCCGAGAACCCGCGATCCAAAAAGTGGCTAAGTATGGAATGAAAAGTCCCTACATGATCTATAAAATCTAATCCATACTTTATAAAACTATATAAAAGTACTTTATAAATCTAAAATCAATTTGTATATCGCGAAACTCTGCCTACTATTTGCAGGACATGAAACAATAGAGGCCCAATTTTGAACACGCTAGTTCGAGAACCCGTGATCCAAAAAGTGCCTTTAAGCTAAGTCCAGTTGTCAATTTGTAGGAATATCGAAATTGGTATATATTGAAACTCTGATCCGTAAACAATGGCCATCCTGGGCCCGCCAGCCCTGCAGTTCGTCTGTCAGTTTGTATGTCACAGAAGTTTGAGTGTTGTTTGGAGGACACAATACAATAGAAGTGCAATGTTCAGCCCGCAAGTCCACTTCTCAATTTCTTTATCACGCTAGTGTGGGTACTATTTGTAAGAGTCAGAGCAATAGATGCTCACTTTTCAGCCCGAGAGCCCGTGATCCAAATACTATACATGCTTCCCTTCGCTATACTCCCTAAATGACTACACAAAATCACACTTTCCATACTTAGTCAGTTTTCTGAAATTCTGCAAATATACAAACTCTCCGTTGAACTACACCATCATGACCTCTTATGTTTTACGCATTTTGCAACTCGCTTGTCCTCACTATCGCTTGTAAACTTATTTTTGAGCCCGTCCCACCACTTTTCATACCTACCCATTACTTCCTTGCTTGTTCTTCCCCGTCTCTGTTGCCTTCACATGTGTCCATAATAAGAAATAATGTTTATATATATATATATATATATATATATATATATATATATATTCTAAATATTTAATGCTAACAGGTCATCGTACAGGCATCGTCTAAATTGTCATTGATGGGCGCAAGGCTCGAGAAGTTCTGCAATTAATGCACTATTTGTGGAGGCTATATGTATCCCTTCCCACTGTTAATTTCAAATACCATGGAATGTCATTCGCACGCCGCCAGCTTGGTGACTTCATGAAGCCTCCAATGCTTAAATGTTCTTCATCGTAACCGCCACCTTCACACTTTTAAGTATGTAATAATTAAGCTTTACTCCTAACAACTCACCATACAACGTGCATAGACATTGTCATTAATGAGCGAAGAGCTCGAGGAGATTTTCCATTCACACGCATTGAAGTAACGTTTCTGGGAGGTTATATTGTCACCTCCATTTGTTCATTTCAGGAAGCCTCTGAAGAAAACGGACGTTGTCATAAAATACTGGTGGCAACTCCACAACAATTCTGCAGAGATACAGTGAACATCTCTGGGCTTGGGGTCCATAAAATAATAGTTCATCCTAAAATTGACAGTTCTCACAGAAGGCAAAAAGAATTGCAGGTGAGTCGGAACAGTGCGAAATTTAGAGTGCAAACATGGATCTTGACGCTGATCTGGATAGCATATTCTGCAACCTTGACCAACCCGAAGACGTAATTCACCATGGCTACCCAATGGACATAGTTGATACCAAATTTTTTGACGAAGATGAATCCTTCGTGTTCCATATGTAACAACCCTAGCTAAATAGTTGCATAGGGTTTATCAAGTATAGTTGATTATATGATTAATTGTCCTAGTGTGTATTAGTTAAATAATGATTATTTATTATAATATTAATTAATTAATTGTTTAATATATGTTGATTAATTAATTAATTGATTAATTAACACATTTAAGGTTTGGGTAAAGAATTAAAGGCTTAATAACTTTAATTTATTTATTATAAAACTTTACGTATGACAAGGGATAGGGTATTGAATGGAGGGATAAGGTAGTAAATGGAGGGATACAATAGTAAATGGAGGGATAAGGTGGGTGGAATTAAATGAGGGAGGAGGCGGTGAATGGGGAAGGATATGACTGGGCAGAGGCCTTGGGGAGAGGATTATGAAATTTTGGAGGATGAAGCATTATTGAGAGGGAAGGACTGTATTTTCTGTGGGGGTATTTTCTGGTTTGGTCTGGAGAGTTTGGGTGGACTATTACAGGCGTGCACCAAGTTGCTAGGAGTTTTGGGCTTGGGGGCCAAGAATCCTCATGGAATCCTGGAGCTGGGGAGCCGGACAGGCTCTGTTCCTAGTTGGCAGGGAGGAAAGATTCATTTTTGGGCAGAGTTGGAGCAGAGCAACATAGAGCACAACTAGATATCAGGGATTTAGCATCAGACAGAGGTATGAATTTCATGAAATTGGCTATGTTATGTGGTAATTAATTAAATTTACTTTCATGTTGTTAATTAATTTAATTTATGTGAATAATAAATGATTATACGTTGATGATTGGATTGTACAGGATAAAAAATTTTCATTCTTAAATTTTATCTTGTATTTTATAAGGCTCTGTGGGGACAGATACCTTACACATGGTATCAGAGCCCTGGTTTAAAAACTTGGACCAGGGCCTACCCACCTACCCACCTACCCGCTTGTAAGAAGGAAAGTTTAGAATTGGAATTGTTCAACACTAACCCAGAAATTTAAACAACCCCTAATTGTTTATATTGAAACCCTTTGCCCTGAAATCCTAAACAATCCCTAAATAATCTGTATATGGAAATATATGTATAAGTGTAAATATAAATGTGGGCCCGAGGGCCAAGCTCCAGCTCCAGCTCCACCTAACCTGCAAGTCAAGCATAGCGTCGAGTAATCAACAAGTATGCCACCGCCTATGTTAAAACTATCAAGGAGGTACCCTACAGGGAAATCCATGGATCCAAACTCGTGCACAACACGTACTGCCTCTGTTAAAGTAAACCCTCAGTCGAAACCAAATCTCCAAGCCTATAACAAGAACCAAGTGTCGAACCATGTATCAAGTTCGAGCAAGAAGGAGGTTTTTTTTCTTCAACTTCACCATACGCTTGTAACTGTTTAGTAATCTTCTCTATCTCGTCCAACTTTGGTGAATGAATGCTTGTCTGTAAATCGATTCAAGTACTGCTTTTGTTCCATCGTTGGCTTCCATTTGCGGGTGGATTTTCCCACTATGTCTTGCCCTACTTAAAAAATAGAGATGTATATAAATATTAAAAAAAAAATAGAGATGGATAAACTGATCAATATTATAAAAATATATATTAGAAGAAATCATAAATACCAAAAGACTATGCAAAATGTGTCCACTTGCACAACGCATTCTACGCAAATCAGAAAAAAAAATAATAACATGTAAACAAAATTTGATAGCCCATAGGCCTAGCTCCGAGACCCCGAGCTATGTAGCACGCAATATCATACGAGCACCAAGTTGAACAACAACATACAATCCAACGTGCAAGCACCAACGCCAACACTCAAACCACGCGTGAGCCACACGGAGGAGCAGCCCATGGGGGCAGGGTGAGGCGTGCTATGCACCAGCATAGAAACAACACACAATCTAGTGCCCAAGCGCACTAACCGTCGAACTCACAGGTGGAAAGGGTGGGCTGCCAACGCGCCAACACCAACACACAGTCCAGTGCCCAAAGCCTACGTTCCACAAGTCACCAAAGAACAACACTAAGCCGCGGAACCCATATGACCAGAACCTTAAAAAAAAAAAAACTAGAAAATGAAGTCTGCGAGCTCATCTAAGCACCCAACAACAACACAACGCACCAAAGTCGTGACCAAGCGCCAAGGCACACGACAGATGAGCCCATAGGAAGATTTTAAATTACCTGCAGGCCAACACCGAGGGAAAGCACCTGCACCAATGCGCCACGCAAACCATGCCCGCAGACCATGCGCAAAGCCACAACAGAGGAGTCTGCACACTGCAAAAAAACAAAAACCCAACAAAGCACCAACGACCAATGCCAGAGCCACAACACACAAAAAATAAAGTTTACTAGCTAAGAACCTAAGGTCAAACAACACCGAACAAAAAGCCAACACACAACAACAAATCAACGCCCAAGACCAAGAACCACGGCCAAGGGCAGGAACCCCACACTGTTTAGAAAAGAAAAAAAAATGTATAGGAAGAGGGTCCAACCTCCAAGTCCACCAGCCATCAAAGTCGAGCTTGGCACCTGTGAACATACAAATGAGCACACACAACCACCAGGGAGAGCTCATAGTATATAAAAAGAAAAAGAAAACCAGTTGATGTTATAGTGCTATCACCCAAACCACGAGCCATCAAACGCCCAAGAAGCCATGAGAGAAGGCCATGGGAGGAGCGGCTAGAGTAGGGAAAACCCTTACCAGAGTGCAGAGAAGGGAGGTGGCCGAATGATAGGCGAAGGAAGGGTTGGGCACGTAGAGTTAGGGTTAAGAAAGAGAGTTGGGAGGTGTGTAGGGTTTTTGGGGGGAATACGAGCTTGGGAGGGCACGTGGGCCTCATGCGAGGACCCACTGCCCATATTTTTATTTATTTTATTATATATATATTTATTTTATTATTATTATTTTTAATTTTTTTTTAGTGTTAAATTCTAAAGTATTATATTTTAAATAAGTAGTTTGAATTAAATTTTAAATTAAATTTAGA
>JZKD02S2283973.1:51659-76246 GCA_000966675.3 Picea glauca | reverse complement strand
TTGTCTTGGCCAAATGGCACAGGTTTTGGGAGATCAAGAAGTACTGTGTATAAGTATCTTGACTATGCATAGAAGAGGTCATACTGTTGGGCCTTACTAATGGCTTCCTCTTCCAATTGAGGGAAGGTGGAAGCTACATCCTTCCCGAGGAGAGAGACAAGTGATCAAAGAAACCAATCAAGACACTATTGCTTGGTGGTTTCTTCTTTGCACAAACTACGTCGCCTACGCCACTCGTGAATGTGATCCACGATATGTGTGACTGAGGTTTGTTTGAAATTATAAAGTAGTTCTAGACCATTGTCGTGGTGGATGGGTAATTGGAAGAAGGTCAACAATGCTTTGGCCAAGGACTCAAAAGTCGCATGGGACCCAGATTTTTCCTCTACGTACAATTTGGCCGATGGGCTAGTGAGTGTGCGTTATGATAAGAGAAATCTGATGCAATCATCCATAATGCTATTGGAAGAGCACCATAGGTGAAAGGTCATGACGTGGTTGGCATGGTCATCGCCGACCTTTCCTTCAAAGTTGGGGATGTCTGAAGGTAGTTTGGTGGGCATTGCAGGCCATGTGGGGTCATGCAATATAGGATCATTGGTAAGTTTTCTTAGATCCGGTATGTTAAGAGAGGCCAAATATGGCATCAAGAGTGTTGGTTGAGGATTATCTCCTACCATGGTGTGAGTGTGTTGGGAACCTGACCCTGGAGGGGGGCTAGGTGGGTTGGTACTTCCTCCTTGAGAGGAAGTTGGAAAGGTCATGACGTGGTTGGCATGGTCATCGCCGGCCTTTCCTTCAAACTTGGGGATGTCTGAAGGTAGTTTGGTGGGCATTGCAGGCCATGTGGGGTCATGCAATATAGGATCATTGGTAAGTTTTCTTAGATCCGGTATGTTAAGAGAGGCCAAATATGGCATCAAGAGTGTTGGTTAAGGATTAGCTCCTACCATGGTGTGAGTGTGTTGGGAACCTGACCCTGGAGGGGGGCTAGGTGGGTTGGTACTTCCTCCTTGAGAGGAAGTTGGTCCCCTGCTTTCGTGTAAAGGAGAGCGAGTGGACGGATGACCTTGGGAAGTGGACCGAAGTAATGTGGAACCAAGCAAGGATGATCCTAAAACATTAGCATTCACAGGAGTGTGTGAAGGTGGTGCCGATGAGTGGGCAAGACCAGACACTCCTCCTAAGATAGGAGGGAGGTTTAGCAAGCATCGTGAATGGAGGGGATTCTATGGATCCCCTATGATGTTCAACTAGCTGAGTGAATGTGTGCAAATGGTGGTGAGAGTAATAAAGAAACAAGAGCCTTTGTGTTTGCAAATTTTGAACTTTACACAATATACATATCCAAATCAAAATGTAGTCAGAAGTGCATCATACATAAAATGTTTTGAAAAAGAAACATATATGTGGGCAAGAGGGTTTGGTCCACGTGGGGAATCAAAAAAGAAAAAAAATCCTCGTGTCCTAGAAGACATAACGTCCTTCCTCTCAAATAGCACTGGACCTTCCAATAGCACTCAACAGTGGGGTCTGAAGTCACTGGAAGAGAAACTAGTGAAGGATGAAATAATTGGTTATAATGAGGGGTAAAGGGGGCATATCCCGAAAGAGCTAGCAATATTTCCCAATAGCCACACAAAATCCAATCAAGGTGCAATTGCAGCCCACAATTGCCACCTGGGTAGATGTCCTAAAATTTTGGTCACTAGGTACCTCGGTCAAAGTGCGGCATTTAGATTTTCAGCGTCAGAAATGGGTCACGGGATGGATTCTATCCAAGAGGTGGGTGTGTGAAGGGGGGACACGTAGAACAACCAGACCTCAGCCTTCAACCCTTCATGGGTATCTCCCTGCTTTATGGTGTTAGGAACACTTGACTTGGAGGATTTTCAGTTCCCTATTTGACAACTTCTATGGTTTTGACAATGTGAGAACCATATAACGGGGAGTTATTTGAATGCCTATTCCCGAGATCCTACCTAGACTAAAAAAATTCTTTTGGAACCTCCCATGGAGGAAAACTTAGTGAGTTTTTTAGAAAAAATTTAGATGTAGTTGTTTTGAGAGGTTGGGGGTGTGAACCAACCTCGTTGAATTTAAAAGTGGGAGTGGATAGTTTCGTCAAGAAAAGGGTAGGGTGTTTTCGGAATCCCTTTGAAGGAAACCTACTTGGACCTCCACATTTCAAGAAGAAGCTATATGAGTGATAAGTGACTTTTGTGTGTGAGTGAAAGTGTTCCAATTTTTAGTGAATTAGATGTCACCTTGCTACATGTGGACTTCGCTTGGTCCTTAGAAGTGTTGATTACCTAATTAACTAAGTGCCTTTGGTACAACCTTGCGTAATTCAAAAGTCCCTAGGAAGCTAACATGTGGACATGTGGGTCTGTTACTATCCCTTTAACTCCCTGTTGTGATGTAATCTAATAAAATCTTTGAAAATCCTAGATTGAACATGTGGGCATGTATGGGCCTGTTACAAAACCTTTAAACATCCCTAGTGATTTGATCTAACAAAGCAAATTTCAACACTATCCTATCTTTGTAGCATGTGGGCATGTATGGGCCCGTTACAATATCAAGATGTGTTTGAAAAAGTAAACTAAGAGGAGTCCCAAAAAGGGTTGTTGTCCTCTCCTAAAGGTTTTAATGTTCTTAAGGGAGATGAAATCGTTTCACAATCTTTTTCTGATTCTCAAGATCACTTGGAGGCGCGAAAGAAGAGCATACTAAGCGATTGTTATTCAACTTCTAGTCCCAATGCAAGTTAAATGTGATTAAAAATGATTTCCAACTTATATTGTGAGTCAAAACAAGCCATCCATGTGGCGAAAACGAAAAGCAAAAAGAGGAAATTGATTTCAACCCCCTAAGTGCCTATGTGTTTTAACTAACCCCTTTATATGATGAGGGGACTAAGTGTGGTGCAGCTTTAAGACATGCTTGAAATCATTTTTAAGGCAAATGGCCTTACCCACATCTCAAAAAACTTTACAATGTGAATTTTTGCACAGATGTGCGGGTCTCAGTGGAGACAGAGGGGCACATAGCACATGTGTGCGAGCAGAGAAAAGTAAATGAGCGCACGTCCGCAGAAAATAGCTGTGATTTAAGCACATGTGTGCACGATGCGCATTTGTGGGGCTAAAAACCCGCGCATATGTGACACACAACCGAGAATGAAAAATCTGGATGGATTTCTCTCAATTCACCTTGGAATTGGATGATTGGCAGGTCGGCTGAGGCCGGTTAATGCACCTGCAAGTTAAACAAACTAAAGGAAGAGCAAGAAAAACCCAAATGGGGTAGGAAATTGATACCTTTCCCCAGTGGAGTCGTCAATCATTTGCACCTCTTCCTTCACCTAAGTGAGCAAAATAGAGGTGCGTGCAAGCTCAGTTGGGTCTGTTGAGCAGGACAGCTGCAAGGAAAAGAATTAGGGAAAGAAATAAAAAAAACAATTAAGAATTAAACTAAGAAATGCAATAACAACTAAATTCATGAGTATAGGGACATAGAAACGAAAAGAACCATAAGACCCATGTCACCAATGATGAGGCTGATCTATTAGTGAAGTAATACACCAAGAAGAAAGGGGACTATGAGTCCCTTCTTCCTCCAAGGGAGGGCTCTTGGACCCCCACTAGCAAGATCTTCTTACAACAAAGAAAAATGGGAAATGATGAAAGAACTATTTGCAAATCCACGCAAGGGGTGAGATGGATTGCCCAATGCAATGGTGCAAATATGCTCTTGACAAGGATGGAGTCCCCAAGAGAATAGTGGCAGCATAACATTACTTTGAATTCCTTGAAAAATGAGGTGCATCCATGGCCTTTTCATAGCATTCCTTTGAGCTATTGTTTAACTACTTTGTAGTGTGAAAAGAGGCTAATTAGGGCATTTCTAGGTCTTTGACCAGCCATCCAGTCGAATCTAGTCCAGATTTGAGGTTCAAATTGGCTTGGGAGATGAACCATAAGTGGGTGGGAGGCCGACCACTCTCATAAATGCGTCGTTTAGCAGGTGCGTGACTTTTTGCGATAACAGTCGTGCATTGTGCGCATGTGCACGATTTTTTCATTTCTGTTCCGCGCATGTGCACGCGTGCCCAATGTCTGCATAGCGCCCTTCAATTTTTCACTACTTTGTATAGTTTTTGACCCTTTTATGAATGCTTTGGTGTTAATTCAGGTCCATGCATGACTTCATCGCTTTTTGACGATGCTGAGTTCTTGTAACCATGTGCGGACGAAATTTCAGTGATAACACTCACCAACATAGACTTAGTTGGAAGGACAAACGACTTTCAGGACCCCACATTAATCATCAATCTGTTTGTGTTAACCAAACAGGTCGTCGATAAAGAAGTTGATAATTTTAAGGCCTTGTCTCTAGAAAAGTTCTACAAGATTCTTGAATATCATGAAGAACACGTGGACAACTGGCTAGTCCGCTATTCGGTACAGAATGGAGACATTCATCAGTCTCTGTGTAATCTTTCTATTGATCTAAGAGAATTAGAAAATGAACTTTTTAGCATTCAAATCTGGAATGACATCAACGTTTCCCCCCTGAGAAGCTATATTGAAGAGAACTTCAACTTGGTCGCCGACGAAATCCAACACGGAAATGCATCAGCAAGAAAATAGAAAAATTACTTATATGGAACATTTCTATAAATCTTTTCTTTAACAATCCAGCTATATGAGTGAGCCAACGACGAAAATCAGTGGGGAAAGGCATCAGAAAGAAAATACCAAAATTAGTTATATGTATCATGCCTGTAAGTGTATACTCATACTGCTTTCTTTATCAATTCAGTTATTCCACCTTTTTTGAACAGAAATTAATACCAAAAGACTGATATGTTCCCATTTCTACTTTTCAGGTACTATACTCTAACATGACCCACTTCATCTTCCCATAGTCCTATTTCTTGTACATATTTCTCTTATGGTCTGCACAGGGCCCAATCCCAATCTACATGAGAAACACTTTCTAATTTCCAGGAATATGTAACAAAGTATTTTTTTTCTTCATATATTCCAAATAAAACTATTCTTTTGTCTCCTTATATATTTATCTATTCCCATATTTTTTTATCTTCAGTTATGTTGAATGTGAAGGAATTATGTTTATTTGATTTCAATTCTCTTTTTTTCTGATGCATATTTTTCCCTGCCTGGTCATTTTCACAAATTAACTATGCGATAAATCACTCACTCAAATTTGAGATATCATAATTCACACACACAAACACACACACACACACACATATATGTTTCTTTAAATTTACAGGAATATGTAACACGTTTTATTATTTTTTTATATAAATTTTATAAAATTGTGTTCACTACTTTATTTTTACTGCTTGTCCCTCATACTGCTTTCCACATACACCCTTAAAATTCAAATAATTGGAAGTCCTCTTGTCAATTTGTATATTACAGAACTCTAGGTGCTCTTTGTAAGCCACAGAACAACAAAGAGCCTTTTTTCAGTTGCGCCAGACCGAGAACACGCGATGAAAAAACTAGCTTAGTATGGAATTAGCACTCCGTGCATACTCTATAAAATATAATCCTCATACTTCATAAAAACTACATATTTCGTATGTATAAAAGTAAATATCTACTTTATAAAATTACATATTTGGTATGTATAATTTATGTTGTCCAGGAACCTTTAATTTGATAAATTTCAATTTCTTGTGTCCAGGAGCCCTTCTTTTAAAGAAAACTACTTCAAGAATGCTAATTTATTTCTTCTTCTGTCCACGAACCTGTGTAACAGATGCCACTACTATTTTTATCCTTTTTTGTCTAGAAGCATATGTCAAATGTATGTAAACATAACTAATTCGGAAATGCTAAATCTCTTGGACATGATGCCCTTAAAATTCAAATAGTCTGCAAGTCCAATTCTCAATTTGTATTTCGCGGAACTCTTGGTGCTATTTGTAGGTCATGGAACAACAAAATCCCAATTTTTAGCCTGCCACCCCGACAACCCGCGATCCAAAAAATGCTTAAGTATGGAATGAGGGGGCTGCATGCATACTCTATAAAATCTCATCCCCATACATGATAAAACTACATATTTCGTATGTATAAAAGTAAATATCTACTTTATAAAATTACATATTTTATATGTATAATTTATGTTGTCCAAGAACCTTTAATTTCATAAATTTCATTTTCTTGTGTCTAGCAGCCCTTCTTTTAAAGAAAACTACTTCAGGAATGCTAATTTATTTCTTCTTTTGTCCGCGAAGCTATGTAACAGAGGTAACTACTATTTTTATTTGTTTTTGTCTAGAAGCATATGTAAAATGTATGCAAACATAACTAATTCAGAAATGCTAAATTTCTTGGACATGATGCCCTTAAAAGTCAAATAGTCCGCAAGTCCAATTCTCAATTTGTATATCGCGGAACTCTCGGTGCTATTTGTAGGGCATGGAACAACAAAAGCCCAATTTTTAGCCGCCACCCCGACAACCCACGATCCAAAAAATGCCTAAGTATGGAATGAGGGGGCTGCGTGCATACTCTATAAAATCTCATCCCCATATTTTATAAAACTACATATTTCGTATGTATAAAAGTAAATATCTACTTTATAAAATTACATATTTCATATGTATAATTTATGTTGTCCAGGAACCTTTAATTTCATAAATTTCATTTTCTTGTGTCCAACAACCCTTCTTTTAAAGAAAACTACTTCAGGAATGCTAATTTATTTCTGCTTTTGTCCGCGAACTTATGTAACAGAGGTAACTACTATTTTTATCTGTTTTTGTCCAGAAGCATATCTAAAATGTATGCAAACATAACTAATTCGGAAATGCTAAATTTCTTGGACACGATGCCCTTAAAATTCAAATAGTCCGCAAGTCCAATTCTCAATTTATATATCGTGGAACTCTCGATGCTATTTGTAGGACACAGAACAACAAAAGCCCAATTTTTAGCCTGCCACCCGGAGAACCCACGATCCAAAAAATCCCTAAGTATGGAATGAGGGGGTTGCGTGCATACTCTATAAAATCTCATCCCTATACTTTATAAAACTATATATTTCGTATGTATAAAAGTAAATATCTACTTTATAAAATTACATATTTCATATGTATAATTTATGATGTCCACAAACCTTTAATTTCATAAATTTCATTTTCATGTGTCTAGCAGCCTTTCTTTTAAAGAAAACTACTTCAGGAATGCTAATTTATTTATGTTTTTGTCCGCGAACCTATGTAACAGAGGTAACTACTATTTTTATCTGTTTTTGTCCATAAGCATATGTAAAACGTATGAAAACATAACTAATTTGGAAATGCTAAATTTCTTGGACACGATGCCTTTAAAATTCAAATAGTCCGCAAGTCCAATTCTCAATTTGTATATCGTGGAACTCTCGGTGCTATTTGTAGGGAATGGAACAAAAAAATCCCAATTTTTAGCTCGCCACCCCGAGAACCTGCGATCCAAAAAATGCCTAAGTATGGAATGAGGGGGTTGCGTGCATACTCTATAAAATCTCATCCCCGTACTTTATAAAACTACATATTTCGTATGTATAAAAGTAAATATCTACTTTATAAAATTACATATTTCATATGTATAATTTATGCTGTCCACGAACCTTTAATTTCATAAATTTCATTTTCATGTGTCTAGCAACCCTTCTTTTAAAGAAAACTACTTCAAGAATGCTAATTTATTTATGTTTTTGTCCGTGAACCTATGTAACAGAGGTCACTACTATTTTTATCTGTTTTTGTCCATAAGCATATGTAAAACGTATGCAAACATAACTAATTTGGAAATGCTAAATTTCTTGGAAACGATGCCTTTAAAATTCAAATAGTCCGCAAGTCCAAGTCTCAATTTGTATATCGTGGAACTCTCGGTGCTATTTGTAGGGAATGGAACAAAAAAAGCCCAATTTTTAGCTCGCCACCACGAGAATCCATGATCCAAAAAATGCCTAAGTATGGAATGAGGGGGCTGCGTGCATACTCTATAAAATCTCATCCCCATACTTTATAAAACTACATATTTCATATGTATAAAAGTAAATATCTACTTTATAAAATTACATATTTCATATGTATAATTTATGTTGTCCATGAACCTTTTAACTCTTAATAATCTTTGATAAATTCCGGGAAAAATCTAATTCGGGAATACTATCTTATGCATGGAAACCACGTGTTCTTCAACTTCCTACCCACTTGTCTGTAGTCGGTCACATTTATTCACATTCCAGCCTGGCAGGGACTACGCTGCCATGCAATACTTGTTAAAATTGGGATACATGTGAGTTTATTATATAGTAAATTGGAAAAAGGGATAATACAAATAAAATTTAAATAATAATAAATTAAAATAAATTTTAATTTTAAATTTATCAAAATTTAAATAATAATAAATTTAAATAAATTTTATTTTTAAATTTATTAAATTTAAAATTAAAATAAATTTATATTATTATAATTTTTTTATTTTATTATAATTTTTAAAAAGATAATTTTACAAATTTTTTTTAGATGATATAGTTGTTATATTTCTCTCTTATCATTGGGTTATTCCATGTGATGTAGTTTTTATTGAAATACAACGATGGATGAGTCTAGTAATGATTGTTTCACTACTCATTGACAACTTAGTTATGATAGGTTTTCTCACTATGTTACCTTAGTTATTATTAATTTCCTTTCAATTTTTTAAAATTCAATAATACATGGAGACATTTTAACATGACATGTATGCAAAAAAAAAATTAGAGCTTTGGGCTCTTCTTTTCACGAAACAATAATAATACATTTTTTAATTAAAAAATAGTAAAATGTTAGTAATTAGTTTCCTTCAGTTTAAACATTCCGTGAATCTTTTTTTTCAATTAATACAAGAAGAAATGTTCTAAACCTAAAATGGAGAGGGTTTTTCCCACTTTTAAATAAAATGAAGAAAATTGCAAGTCATTAATTTTGGATGGATTCTAATGTGAAATTTATAAGACCATGTGGAGACATTTTCCCATGATTCTTGGGTTGGTTTTTAAAATAAAATTGAATTACCAAGTTTGAATGGAATTCCATATAAATTTGATAAAGCTACTTGATTAAGAGTGATATTTTTATATACTTTTTAAATAAAATTAAAAACAAAAAAATCAATAAATTTGAATCGTATGTGGTTATCTATATAATCTTTATAAAATGGTTTAAGAACTTAAGTTTTTCCATTTTATAGTGAAGGTCTAATCCAATTGATTCTAAAATAAACAAGAATTGAATTGGGTGGGTTAAAGAAAGAGGTCATGATATTTGTGTAGTTGAGATTTAGATCTTCCCCAGATAAACATATAGTTTTTTCATGTTTCTTTACTTTTTGTTTACATTTGCATCCTTTTAGTAAGTTTTGATCAAAACTTAGTGAAATCCATCGCCTCAAATATTGTCATTAGTAATCATAAATATGATTTTGGCTTAATGGTAAAGATCACTAAGTTTGAATAATTGTTGATTGAATTCATAATGGTATAGGTAAATTATTAGATATTTTGGTATCCATTTTGGGATGAGACTTTCTTCAACTCTTATGTGGGAATAATACCTAGATAAGATGTAAAAAAACTTTGTTATTGACAATTTACTCTAGTAGTCTCTAAGCCATCCATTACTATGTTTCTCGTTGGTTTCCTAACAAATCGAGAGAAAAAATCACTTTTCAAGACTTGTTAAGATTCATCTTCAAGGTGAATGAGAATAGCCTAGGTGAAGAGCACATGAAGAGTGTTAAATCATGGGACATCCAAAAACGTGTTGAAAGGCCACAATGGCTGAGATATATTATAGAAGGAATTGTGCCATTGATGTGATTTGATACATTGACCTAGCAATGTGAAAACATCTAGTCCAAGAGGTGACTTACAAAATCAAATATGAATGGAAGCACCACAACAATAAAGGGAACACCAAGTTTATGGTATAGTATCTAGATGCTTATATTCATCGTTTTCATAGTTTCCTCCATCCAACTTTAAGTTGAAACCATCATAGGATGGTGCAAAATCCATACTTGGAAAATTAACAAGAAGTGCTACATAGAAAACATGAAATCCATTTCATTGAACTCCTGCTAAAAGGATACTTTTTCTGTGGCCTATGAAATTTACAATGACTCTAAATACTAGAATTTTGTTGAGGGATCGAAAATCAGGGCATATGTGTGCCATGTACCTTCTTTCTTGAGTACTATGACAATGAGAGAATATTAAGGATTGGTACTAGGACAGATGGCACTTACGGCTAAAAAATGTTGAACAATTTTCTCAATTTCATTTTTTAGGGAAAATGGGGGATGATAAGGGTGAACATTGGAGGTAGAATACCACTGACAAGTGGAATAAAATTATCATGGGTGCCATGGGAAGGTGGGAGTCCTTGTGGGTTGTCAAAAACAGATTGGTGTTTGGAGAGGATAAACTGTAAGTTGGGACGAACAATGGGTGAGGGGGTCTCAACTGCTTGAATGTCATGGAATTGGGAAATAATGTTGGAATGACCCTTTTTGAGGAGTTTCTCCAATCCATGTGAAATGATAATCTTGGGGAAACCTGTCATGATGCCTTGGAGTTGGTATTCTTGTCCATCTTGTTGGAAACTCATGGTTAATTTATTGAAGTCCATGGTGATGGGACCTAGGGTGCATAACCTTTCAACACCTAGAACAATGTCTCAACTGCTCATGTCAATAGTAAACATGTGGGATTTCAAGTTATAATTACCAATTTATAGGTCCAAATTTTCACAATGACCCCCACATTTGATGGAACCTCCATTAGCAACCATGATTTGAAAGTTATTGATGACACATATATAGCACATGGTCTCTTGAGAAACTCAATGATGAATAAAATTATGGGTGATTCCACTATCAACTAGGATAATGAAATTCTAATGCTTGATATATCCAATTAACTTAAGGGTTTGGGGAGCAGAGATACCAATGAGAGCATTTATAGAGATAAGCGGTTCAAATTTGGGTGGATAAAAGGGTGGGCTAGGATCATCGACCTGGGGAAGCTTTTCAAAATGGGAATCATCACCATCCTCTTCAAAAATGTCCTTATCAATGGCCATAAAAATCTTTTTCTCTTTATATTTGTGCCTCGAAGAATATTTTTCATCACAGTTATAACAAATACCCCTAATTTGACATTCAACCATTTCTTCCTAGGTTAATTACTGGATCTCAAGTGGAGGGAAGGAGGGGTTGGATTGGTGGGTCAAGATAGGGAATACAGGATGAATTTATGATTTGGGAATAAACTACATGTTATGCTTCCTTGGCGCAGTGAGTAGTTGCAAGACAAGTTTGGGGGAGAGACATTAGGACATGAGATCAGATATCATCCTTAAGGCCACTAATAAACAATTCATAGAAGAAGGTGTTGGACATGCCTTGAGTTTGGAAATCCAAATGATCAAAAGAAGTGATGTATTATTCCACTGTACTAGACTATTTAATCTTGGTCAAACAACCCAAATGATGTGTTCTCGTGTCAAAGTGTTCATAAATGTTTGCAACAAACTAGGTCCAATCAAGATATCCTCTGTGTGAATTATTACAAAATTTCCACCATTGCCATCGTTTACAATCCAAATAGAGGACATTGATACGAATTTTGATCAAGTCATCAGTGATTCTATGTAAGGAGAAATAATGTTCCATTTGAGTGACCTATCCCTCGAGGTCCAAGCCATCAAATTTATTAACCTCAACTTTGGGAAGATGTAGTTCATGGGTAAGGGGGTTATAATGAAAGGCCATGGAATGGGATGATTCATTTCCCTATTGGTGTGAAGGTTGCACAGAGAAGATAGGACCTTGGGATTGATTAATTAGTGTGGTCAATTTTTCCACAATGCCAGAGAGGGTGTCCATTTGGGTGAGTCAGGAATTTATGATAGAAATATTTGCAGGTAATATTAGTGATCTCTTTCCTAGTTTGCTCGTGGGATCTGTCCAAGGAAATGATGCAGCTCTTAAAATATTGGTTGTGGGTGCGTGCCATTTGGGAGAGGTGGGAAAGAGTAGGGTGGGTGGGTCCTTAGGAAAGGTTTTATGAGATAGTGTGATCAATAAGATCATTGTGAAGAGAGGAATATAGTGGGATAAGTCCCAAATAAGGGTGCCTATTGTAGGGGCTAGTCGGCTCTATTGACTAGACCCGCTAGTCGATTGTAGAATTCAGATAGAGGAGTTGGTTGAATAGACAATTAAAGTTGACCTACTTGGTATTTAGGACATGTAACCGACAAGAAATTGTATGGTGTGTGTGTGTGTGTGTGGATATGTAATAGAGAGAGAAGAAGGCTATTTTTTATACATATAAAAAAGTGAACATTGATGGTTTTCCCATTACTTGTGTATGCTTCCATGTATGTATATGTGTGATTATATATAATGTTGTAACATATGATTCTCTATGTAAGGAACTATTGGTAACCTTCTCCTACTTACTCTCAAACTACAGCGTCGGTTATGCTACTGGTAGTTCTAAACTTGAGCATGTATAAAATTAAAAGCACATTGATGTTAGGTTTCAAAGACATACGTGAATGGTGGGAGCACAAAATCAATAATTACATCAAAAATCACACAAGAAGGAACCAATTGACAATCACAGAAGTGCATACATAGTTATTCTTAGAAACACACGAATGATTCCTAGAAGCTATCCAAAAGGAACTATTCGAATATCTCACTCAACAACCTAATGTGCAAACTCTCTCTAAATGAACAATTGATGCTCAAAATAATAAACGGAGGAAGAACAAATTTGAATGAGTGGTTTGAAAGAATATTCAGTGATTACATTGAAGAACAAGCAATCGAAGATAGAACATTTATCAAAATTGTAAAATATAAGTTTTACACCGACTTGCACAATGGTTTTGCTTTGCACTATCCCATCCTTGCTGCATAAATTTCTGGTAGAAAAGGGAGTCAAAGACATTGTCGAATGTCAACCCCTCTTGGCCAATCCTCCACCAAACTCAAACTAGAAAGAAAAGAAGGAAGAGTGGGAAGAATTCCTTGAATCCAATTGCAAAGATACAAGAGAAGCCTGGGACTACTTTTTGAAGAAATGAAAACAACAAGAACGAGAAAACCCACCAAACTTGAGTAAGTTGAGTTGGCAATGGGGGGTTGGATAATCTGTGAGATTATATAAGTAGAGTCGATCGCACCAAAGTCGAAAGTGTCTGAAAGTGAGAAGAAGATAACTAAAACAAGAGATGAATTAGATTCAAGAGGGAAGTATGCATGGCGAATGTAGTTATATAAACCCTTAGACGACATCCAAAGACTAGAGAGGGACAAATGACAAAAGAGGAGAGAAAAGTTATGAAACGAAAGGGATCCTATAAGTTCAAATCGAAAGTCTCCCTATGCACGACAATTTGCAAGAGAAACCATAGAGAGTGCCCTGATGACTCCCAAGAGGAATGCAAGCTTGCAAGTGAGTGTGGCGGCCAGTGCCTCCCAACAAGAAATCGATAAAGTTGATAGTATGAATATTGATTATTTGAGACCCAATATTTAATATTATTCCATAAGAAGTCCTAGATGCGCATTGCATACTTCATCCGTCAGAGGCTTCATGTGGATACTCAATCCCCAAAGGTATGGTACCAAACTTACAATGACGGTCATATAAGAGACACACTTATAATTGAAGCATAAGAGAATATATAAAATTGATCCGAGGATATATTCCTCCACATAAGAGATCTCAGAGACTCCTCCCCCCTACCAAAATTAATTCTCAAATATTCTAAATCAAAATATAGTGAAAAAAATCGACGCAACCTTTGAGAGGACAATTTGTAGTATATATAGATAAAGGTTGTTAGACAAACAATATAATCCCAAGCAGAGAACAAACACAATTAGAACCAGAATACAGTTCGTCTGAAGGGTGAGTGTATGAAGTTGGTGGGTGATAAAGTTGCAACATGGTGAGCAAGAACGCACACCCACAGGAACGTGTGTGCATTTCTAGGAACGCACACGCGTTCCTTATGTGACAGGTTTGACAAACCCTGAACCTAGACTCAGTGATCCACATAGGCACATATCAGACTGCTAATTCATATTGATGGTGATTATCCTCTTAATTTACCCTACTTTCTTCTTAAAAGTTTATCTAAAATTTCCAAGAAGGTGCAATCCCATCCTACTATAGCTAAGGGAAGTCTCTTTCACCAGATTTTAAATAAAACATTAGCAATATCCTCTTTAAACAAAGTCTAGAGACCTTGGGATTGGCTAATCCATTCTTTAAGAAGTGATTTACAGTCAACCAAATCAAAAAATGTCAAATGGAAGAAATCAGTCCAACAGAAACAGACTGTTAAAGCCACTGAGTTCCTAATTAAAGAAGAATCACCTACAACTAGGGTAAATCGGGATAGCAAGAGGAAGTTGCAAACTCAACAAACCATTGGAGATTTTCCTGTAGGTAAATATCATGAGGAAGATACCACTAGTCGAGGTAAGAAATCTAAACTAGATGAAGACATTGGCATATTTTTTAATCTAGAGATAAAGATGGAAATTGATGAGGATGAGGATTATACTATGAACCTAGTTCAGTTCCTAGTCAAGAAGAAACATAAATCTACAAGTAAGAAGAGTGCAAAGGGAAAAAAACAAAGTAAAAATCCAACACCTGTGCCTAAATTCCCTAGGAGAAACTCCACCAGAGCTGCCAATAAATTTAGATTAAATTCAAAGATCATGTTTGATCCATCCATTAAAAAGGAGAATATTATAATTATATAGGATAATTCAAAATATTCCAAGATAGGCATCAAGAAATAGCAAGAGACACCTTCTTTGCACAAGATTGAGAAAGAATCTGAAAACTTGAGGAAGAAACAAGAAAAGGGAAAACAGGTTGCTCAATACTCCAGGAGACCTGTGACAAGAACAACCACTAGATCAACTTCAAAATCTAAATCTATGTTTAGAGGTACATGTGTAGTTTATGATGAAAAAGATGATCCTTTTGCAGAACTAGATCAGATTCCAAACCTTCTAGAGACCAGGGCTTCTGATAGCACTGAAGATGAAGATCATAGCTCTAGATTATCTTCAAGATATAGGAACAAATTGAGAAAACCTCAAGTTGCTATAGACCTGAATCTACCTGCACCTGTAGAGGAATATCCAGAGTTTAAAGTTAAAGTTAGAAATGAAGCACGCATATACGAAAGGTGCATATACGAACAACGCATATACAAAAGGTGCATATACGAAAGAAATTTACAGTAATCCAAATGCATCTTTCATATATATGCATTTAAGGAAGCTATCATTCGTAAATGCACATTTATATGCGCATTGATATGCATCATCTATATATGCGCATATATGAAAGCACTCATATATAGAAGGTGCATATACGAACAACGCATATACGGAAGGTGCATTTACAGAAGAAATTTATGGTAATCCAAATGCATCTTCCGTATATGTGTGCTTCCATATATGCGCATTTAAGGAAGTTTTGATCCGTAAATGCACATTTATACATGCATTTATATGCATCGTCTATATATGTGCATATACGAAAGCGCACATATACGGAAGAATCCATTATGGAAGTGGCCATATTTCGTATATGCATCGTCCATATATGCATATTTATGGAAGCTGTCATCCGTATATGCATCATCTGTATATGCACATATTCGGAAGCACGCATATATGGAAGGTGCATATACATAAGAAATTTACGGTAATCCAAATGCACCTTCCATATATGCATGCTTCCATATATGCACATTTAAGAAAGTTGTCGTCTGTATATGCGCATTTATGGAAGTTACCATCTGTATATGCATCATCCGTATATGCGCATATACGAAAGCCACCTTCTGTAAATGCGTATTCTGTATATGTGTGCCTCCATATATGCGCATATACAGAAGTTGTCGTCCATAAATGCACATATTTGCATACTTCCGTATATGCGCATATACACTGACCACTTCCATAAATGTGCATTTATGGAAGCACGCATATACAGAAGACACCATTATGGAAGTGGCCAACTTCTGTATATGCGTCATCCGTATATGCACATTTATGTAAGTCGTCATCCGTATATGCGTCATCCATATATGAACATATACGGAAGTGCGCATATACGGAAGCACGCATATACGGAAGCCACCTTCTGTAAATGCGTCTTCCATATATGTGTGCTTCCATATATGTGCATATACAAAAGTTGTCGTTCATAAATTCACATTTATGGAAGTCAACCTTCGCATATGCACGCTTCCGTATATGCGCATATACGTTGACCACTTCCATAAATGCGCATTTATGGAAGCACACATATACGGAAGACACCATTATGGAAGTGGCCATCTTTCGTATACACGTCATTCGTATATGCACATTTATGGAAATCATCATCCGTATATGCATCATATGTATATGCGCTTATACGGAAGCACGCATATACGGAAGCCACCTTCCGTAAATCCATCTTCCGTATATGCATGCTTCCATATATGCGCATATACAAAAGTTGTCATCCGTAAATGAACATTTATGTGTTGATTTTTCAATAGACAAGGCTTAAGCATGAAGTTCATTCCATTTTAACATTTTACTTAAACCATAACCAATTATGTTGTAGAAACCAAGATCACAAGAAGAAACACCAAGCACAAGTACACAAGAAGTATCCTTGGAAACCCTTCTCAATAAGGGAAGAAAACCCAACCAAATTCTTTGCTATATTCTTCAAGAGAAATACCTTCACCACCAAGAAAACCTAGCACATAAGAGGGTGTTTGCAAACCCTAGAAGACTAGCGCCCAAGAGAGGTGCGCACTTTTCCCAAGAAGATGTACTTGCTGAAATTTCCAAACTCACACAAAAGATATGATTCCTCAATGGGGAATATACCTTTACTTATATTAGACTTGACCGGTCAACAGAAGTGTCTATTGGCACAACAGGTCCGACCTCTCTAACTCACAATATAATTAATAATAACCAGATTAATTATCTTTTACAATAATTATCAATTACATTAAGGTGGGGCCAACCTGTACCCTTTACATTACAGTTAGGGTTATAGGCAGGTCTGACTCTTGAACAATATAGAAAGGGATATCATGCACGCACTAGTGCTCAGCCAATAGGGGCACATCTGTAGGGATGTCCATATCTCTATCTCACTACATTACACAAGAGAACCACTCTCACTAGTGATCAACCACTAGGATCATGTTCACCTGTGCTCGTCCATAGGCACACCCACTCAACATATCTTCTTTCCCACTGCATTACACATGAGAGTCATCTGGATTTCATCATCTCAACTCTCTTCTCAGAGGAGGCTAATACATCATCTTCATCTTTGTCTCATGATGATGCACCCAGCTCTATGGGAATTTACACATTCACCTTGTGCTCATCCACAGGCACGTCCAAATTAGTAGATCTCCTTTCTCACAACGTTACACAGGAGAATCATCTAGAGTTCTTCTAAACTATTTGTAATGAGGAGGCCATCTCTATGTTCCAGCTTTGTCTCAGATAGGAACCACACACCCCTCTTAGGGAATCTCTCTCAGGTTTGTGTCCCGGAGAATGTCTCATGTCGCTGTAATCATCAAAATTATGGAAGTCGACCTCCGTATATGCACCACTTCCATAAATGTGCATTTATGGAAGCACGCATATACGAAAGACACCATTATGGAAGTGGCTAGCTTTCGTATATGTGTCGTCTGTATATGAGCATTTATGGAAGTCGTTGTTCGTTTATGTGTCATTTGTATATGCGCATATATGGAAGCGTACATATATGGAAGCCACCTTATGTAAATGCGTCTTCCATATATGCGTGCTTCCATATATGTGCATATACAAAAGTTTTCATCCGTAAATGCACATTTATGGAAGTCATCCTTCGTATATGCATGATTTTGTATATGCGCATATACACTGACCACTTCCATAAATGCGCATTTATGGAAGCACACATATACGGAAGATGCCATTATGGAAGTGGCCACTTTCATATATGCATCATCTGTATATTATGGAAGTGGCCAACCTTTATCTATATATTCTACAAATTGTCCTCTCAAAGGTTGCGTCAATTGTTTTCACTATATTTTGATTTAGAATATTTGAGAAGTAATTTTGGTAGGGGGGAGTCTCTGAGATCTCTTATGTGATACACTCTAGATTGCAAATAAGAAAAAGAACAAAAAGGGGAAAATGATTTTGGATTTGTTGAGTGCTTGAAGACTAAGATAGACCAGTGCCTAGAGAGGGTTGTGGGATCTCTACACTAGATCTAGGCAAGGCTTAGGGTTTGAGATGGGACACAATAGTGTCTCTTGACCTAACTAACCCATAATAAGTAAAATACCAATAATATAATAATTTATGTTGAGAGGACTTGCACAATATAATTATAATAACCTTTTAAAGGTTTGACTAAAACAAATATACAAGAATATCTTATGTAGTTACAAAAAAAATATTAACACTCCCTCTTAACTAGGAAGGTATTCTATCCAGACACAGACTCCAAGTTTGATACCACACGATCTTACATCCATTTACTGTTGAACATGCGAATCTATACATCCTCAGATATCCATAGTGCAACATGACTTCACCCCATGCAACGAAGGTCCGTGGGTAGCTCTCAATAGCTACAACATGTCCCCAGGACATACACTCCCTACGATGCATCAATACCTGATCATGTGCACTCATGTATCAACGCCAGCCATTTTTCATGCTGAATGAGACCCACCAGACTCATTTCCAACCCTTTTTCATGCTGGATGAGATTTTTCCATACTCAGTGCCAACCCTTTTTCATGTTGGATGAGTTCCACCTGTCACTCCTTTTGAAGAGGGACCACACCAAGATTGTCCCTGAAGTACTCAAACTTCATCCTCGACAAAGTTTTGGTGAACACATCTGTAACCTGATCCTCAGTAGTCACGAATTGGAGCCTCATTGCTCCCCTCTGTACCATATCCCTGATATAGTATTATCTGATCTCAATATGCTTTGACCTGTCATGGAACACCAAGTTCTCTGACAATATGCTTCGACCTTTGGAACTATGACCCATGGAACTATGACCTGTAAAACTATGAGTTGTGGAACTATGAGTTGTGGAACTATGAGCTATGGAACTATGACTTGTGGAACTATGCCCTATGGAACTATGACCTCTAGAACTATGCCCTCTAGAACTATGACCAGTGGAACTATGACCTATGGAATTGTGACCTCTGGAGCTACGCCCTTTAGAACTACCTGTGGAAATATGACCTCTGGAACTATGACCTGTGGAACTATGACCTATGGAACTGTGACCTCTAGAGCTATGCCCTCTAGAACTGAGACCTCTGGAACTATGACCTCTAGAACTACGCCCTATGGAACTATTCCCTCTAAAAATACACTCTATATAAGAGGGAGGGTGTGAGAAGTGGAACTATTCCCTCTAGAACTACGCCCTTTGGAAATTTGAACTCTGAAACTAATACCTGTGGAACTATGACCTCTGGAATTATGCCCTATGGAACTTTGACCTCTAGAACTATGACCTATGGAATGACCTCTGGAACTATGACTCTAGGAACTATGACCTCTGGAACTGTGACCACAAGAACTATGACTCATGGAACTATGAACTCTGGAACTATGCCCTTTGGAACTTTGAACTCTGGAACTATGACCTGTGGAATGACCTCTAGAACTATGACCTTTGGAACTGTGACCCTGGGAACTATGACCTATGGAACTATGACCTCTGGAACTATGACCCTAGGAACTATGACCTCTGGAACTACACCATTTGGAACTTTGAACTATAGAACTATGATATTTGGAACTATGACCTTTGGAACTATGCTCTTTAGAACTTTATTAGAGCAGATTTCCCTACATGAGATTTCTCTGTGTATTTATTTATGTGGTGAATGTTTGTTTCTGAATGGTTTTCTGTGTAATTGTGTGAATATTGTTTAGGGAAAATATGTTTCATTTGTAGGTCTAGATAGAATCCTCTATTTGTAGTTTTCTGAGTGTTCTGAGCTCTTTAGGCTTGTGCAAGGAGTGCACACCAGAGTGTTGAAGACTCTGTGAAGCCAACACAAGGAGTGTGTTTCAACTCTATCTCAAGTTCAGGTAGAGCGTGCCGGGTGGGAACGCCAGAATAGTCTTAAAGCTTAGAAGGAATAGTGTACATAAAGCACTTTAGAGTTACTGAACACTCTGAGGAAAATCGCAATGAGTGTGAAAATGAGTCTGAAGAGTTCATGAATTAGGAGTTGAGAGGAAGGATAGGTGTGACCAGATCCTGGAGTTCCAAAGGTAAGAACTTCGGGAGGAAGGAGGTGTTGGGGTAAAAATTTGCCAACTTCCTGAAGCTCCGAAGAACAAAGTTCATATAAGCCGTCCATTTAAAAGGGACCGATGTCAACAAATCAGGAGCGGTCTAGAAGTCCAGTGTTCCAGAGGTCTACAGGTGAAAGGTGGTCATGGCAGGAAGCTCCCAAAGGCTGGAGAAAATCCCAACCATCGATTAACGTGGACGTGAAGTGAAATATGTCGTCTTTCGAAGATTGGTTAGTTCGACACTCCAGAGGATTTGAAGTGTTGTGCTTCAAAAATCCCCGAAGATCAAAGTAACGAAGTAAATGAGAGTCGTTGATATTTGCACGACACGTGGTAGGAGATTTGAGTTAAGTGCATGTTGGCTTGGCTCTTGGTCACAACATGTGGTCATATGTTATTTCCACTAGAACACTAGAGATAGGGCCCGAAACTTAGAATTTAAATGCAAGGGGCTTATGAAAACATCTCGCGGGTATTTTATTGGACTTGCTTAAGAATTGAGGCACCTGTGTAAAGTCTTTTGAGGTCTTAGCAGGGGCCTAAGAGCCAATTCGGCTCCTTGAATTTGATCGATCCTAGACCGGGAGGTCGCGCAGACCCTAGGAGAGGATAGAGGTTAGCATCTAGCAGAAATAGCATATGACCATGGGATGTGACTGAGCAACAAGCCAACAAGCGCTTAACTCGGTGCTCCGAAGCTTCGGGCTCTAGGTGTTTTCACCTTCCAAAACTTTTGATCTCCCAAACCGTCGAATTGGTGAAGTCCCAAACTGTCGAAGGGGATCAACGATCTACACTCCTTCTCCTAGATCAACGACCCACAATACTTTGGGGCTCTGGGCTTCGAAAAATTTCGAAGCACCACACCTCACTTCTTCCAAAGTGACGATCCGCCAAACAAGAACATCCACAGATCAACGGTTCTCCGTCCTTCAGTGACCAACGATCCATATTGGCTTCGGGACTCTAAAGCTCGGAGTTTTTTGCTGCATCACACCTCAAATTTCCTAGAGTACCAGTCCATCGAAATAATGAGGCGGCACAATCCATTGTCCACATGTCCACACCTATGGACGGTCAAGATCTACTTTGGAATCCCGAGCTTCGCGGGTTCCGAGATGCCAACACCCACAAACCTTTGAAGTGTCGAACTCGAAAGTGAAAGATCTCCTGCCACATGTCCTCCTGTGATCGACGATTGAAAGTGATTCCAACCTTCGGGCCTCCGGGAGTACTCAACCCAAAACAACCTAAGTCTCAAATCATCCAAAGTTTCAAACCTTTGGATCACGGGATCCTATGATAGTTGTCCATCGAGATCGATGATGGAGATGGACTCCGCTCTTCAGAGCTTCGGGAGTCTCTCAATTTTTACTCCTCGTTTCCTCCAAAGTGTTAAAGCTCCAAAGTACCAGATCACCTTCCACATGTCGTGCAAAGATCAATGACTCTCATTTACTTCTCTACACCGATCTTCAGGGATTTTCGAAGCACAACACTTCAAATCCTCCAGAGTGCCGAACTGATGAACCTCTGAAAGATGTGATCTTTCACCATGTGTCCATGCCAATTGACAGTTCGGATATGCTCCGGCCTTCAGGAGCTTCCTTCCATGACCACCTTTCACCTGTAGACCTTCGGAACATTGGACTTCCGGACCGCTCCTGATATGCCGACACTTATCCCTTTTAAATGGATGACTAAGATAACTCTGCTCTTCAGAGCTTCGGGAGGACGACAACTTTTAACCCCAACACCTCCTTCCTCCTGGAGTGCTTACCTTCCGAACTCCAGGATCTAGTCACAACTATCCTTGCAAATGGACAGTCTAGATCTACTTCGGCTCCCCGAAACTTCGAGAGTCTTGTAACCTCCTGCACCTGCTTCTTAACTATGTCGGGTAACCGGGCTTCCGGAACACACTCAATCTATTGACACATGGTCTCACATCCAACGAACTTGACACACTCAGGGCTTCAGGACTTCGGGAGTCCACTTTTCTTTGCACCCAAGTTTGAAAAGTCTTCGAACTTTCGAAGTCCGAAGGACTTCCAGGGTTAAAACCCCGTGCAACTTGTCTGGATCTGACGACTACTGTAGCCCATGCTTAGATCCAAGGTCGAGATATGTCCTTCACCTCTTCTTGCTCCTCTCCTTGTCTAGACTCTGATCCAATGGTCTAGATCGCTCCTCCTTTGTGCTACTACGCTTTCCTTCTGATGAAGGATTTCTCAAGCCTTCAAAATCTTGGCCTTTAACTCCTTTTACGAGCCCAACCACTTGGTCACTGTGCTGCACCTCCTAAGCTTTCAAATCCTCTGAGGGTTCCAGAGGGGCTTATCCCTTTGAACTATTCTTCTGTAGGACCGACTCCTTGGTCCATGTCTGCATTTTTGAAAACTCTACCCTCCTGAGCTTTTTTGGACTTGAAACCACTTGATCCCTCACACACTCCTTGTGCTTTCACTGTGCAAACTTGCACTTCTACTCCTCAGCATCTGAGTCAGACTTGACTCGGCTCTCGCACACTTTGTGCTATCTCTCCCGCGCTTGGCAGTTTCTTGAACTTCTAAAGTGTCTCGACCCTTTTCTCCTTCAAAGGATTTCTTGTGCCCTCTTGTCACCTACGCTCTCTCTCCTGAGCTTTTCCAACACTTCAACAGTGTGTTGGCTTTGTGCACTCCTTGCTCTCAAATCCTGAGTCTTGAACTCTTCAGACTCATTGGCGCACTCATTGGTATTGGTATGTTAATAAGTATGATAAAACAAAAGTTATGATAATCAAATCCNCCCTCTTGACACCTATGCTCTCTCTCCCGAGCTTTTCCAACACTTCAGCAGTGTGTTGGCTTTGTGCACTCCTTGCTCTCAACTCCCGAGTCCTGAACTCTTCAGACTCATTGGCGCACTCATTGGTATTGGTATGTTAATAAGTATGATAAAACAAAAGTTATGATAATCAAATCCAAAAAGATCACTTTATTTTTGTGTATGATAATAAAGGAAATTAATTAAGAATTCTCATATATTTTTGGTTTACCATTTGTATATTAATAAATATGATAAAACGAAAATTATGATAATCAAATCCATGAAAATCTCTTTATTTGTGTATGGTAATAAAGGAAGTTAATTCATACAAATATTTTGGAGTTGATCTTCATTATAGGTTTAACTATCCAGAACTATAGAATTGAGATACACATATCCAATTATTTTCTTAAAACCTAGTCTTCCACTTATTTAGACTATGCTTAGGATTAAGTACTTAATCTAAAAGTACATGATAATTAATATGGAAGACAAGAAGCTTCCTAGCATTATTTCCAATTCCAGTGAAAGTCACTTGCAACCTAAGAGAGGGTGGCATAATGATGCTAATTTGTGACTAAACCATTGGATGATAGATGAGGAGGTAGCTTTACAAAGTATTGATCTATCATTAAAAATACTTTCACATCTAAATTTAAAGATAGAATAAGAGAAAACTAATCTACTGTAAATAAAAATTATGGCTCCTAAATAAAAGACCAAAAAATTATAATTTATCTTAAAAGAGAAAATTGATAAATACTATAGAATTCTTAATTTTTTTTATAATAGAATTGGGTATTGAATAAATCCTAAAATGTTATGGGTGATTTTTTTTTTATCAAAATGGAAAATAAAACACACTTTAAATCAAAGTTAAAGTTAATATCATGAATGGTAAATAATCATATGTATTATGAATGGTTCAAAACTAGAGGGGGTAGAGTATGTATACCTCCCTAACTTTATGAGTTAAATTTCTTTGAGGGAGTCCCTTGTCCCACAAACAAAAAGGTCTCATACACCAATTTGATGTCTAGCTTAACGATAACCTTAAAAGTAAATTATTATTATTATTATTTATTATCTTTATTTTATAGTTAATTTTTTTTTCTTTATTATATTTTTTTCACATAAACACATATACATTAAAATTCAATTTCTTTCTAAAAACTTTTAGTGTAATTTTACTTCTGCACATGGAAAAGGGCATGCGTCATTGAAAAGCTAAATTGTTTATTAACAACTAAAATGTGTATCTTATTGAGTTTACATTAAAAAAAAAA
>JZKD02S2283962.1:6978-34731 GCA_000966675.3 Picea glauca | reverse complement strand
CGCGATAAAGCTCGGCAGCTCATCACCGGCCATAATCACAATTAATTTTTCCTCCTTATCGCCTGAATAATTTGGCGCATAAATCTCCCTCATCTCGCTCTTTCTGCCATGCTCGACAGTTGATTCGCTACCAAGCCCTAATCTGATCGTACTTACTTGATCATTATTATCAGAGTCCTCCCGGCGGGAGCAAAGCAGATCGCTTAAAGCAAAGACTATCAGAGCCATAATTATAATCGCTCCGCCCAACACGTATGGAAGTGGCGTCTCCCATAGTGAAGAGTTACTTGCATCATAAGGCGCCGTAAAATTTCTCATAACTTTGTGCTCGTTAATTTTAGTTTCGATGGAGCGGACTCAGATATAGGAAGAGAGATTCTGTAACAAAGCTTGCGCTAATATAAAAGAATATATCAGAGGGCCACAGAATATATTCTTCCGATTCGTTATCTATCTTAGGAGCGAAGGCACATGAATTTAAAATACTACGTAGACACTATGAAAACCATTAATCTTTATTTATAATTATGTCACTGTGGATAAATCCATAGAAGAAAACAACTTTGATGCACTGAAACGGCTGAATGAATTCCATATTTTGTTGACGTCAGCAAAGTTCTTTAGTGCAGTGTCTTACAAGGTACAATACGGAATAGGCTATTAGTGTCCCGTGGGGTTAGGTTTTAACGGATTGTCGAGATTATAAATGGAGTATGTTAATTTGGGAGCAAACAGATTTGAATCCTGTTAGAGTAGTATGAATATGGATCAAAGTTTCATGTATTTTAGAATTTTTGTTTCATTTTAAATCAATCCAAATATTCAGAAAATCAATCAGAATTCTAATTTAACTTATAATTTAAAAACTAACTATCCAAAAACATGTTAAAAAGATAACTTAAAAACTAACTACCCAAAAATATGTAAAAAATAAACTCCTAAAAAAAAATTACTCCCAAATTAACCCACTCCATTATATTATAAATTTAACTTGTTAAAATTTTTATATGACATTATTTTAAATATTAATTCAGTCAGAAGGAGATTAAAAATTAATCTCCCATATTAAAATTCGAAAACTTTATAAAATTTTAATGTCGAAATTATTATTTTTTTCATTAAATTCGTCACATTATCTTTAAGACATTCATCATAACACATTTCATATTACTTCAAATTTTATAAAATTCCATGATCATATTAATGAAACATGATTTTTCATAACGAAATTTATCAAATTACCTTAAAAAAAACACTTCAAAGTTAATACAATTCCTTGATCATAATTATGAAACATGATTTTTCATAAGAAGTTTATCAAATTACCTAAAAACACTGATCGTGATGCACGTCCTGTTAAAATTCCGTGATCATAATTATAAAACATGATTTTTCATAAGAAATTTATCAAATTACCTAAAAACACTGATCGTGATGCACGTCCTGTTACTTTTCTATAGCTGGCTACATAAAAGCTGCCGCCACTTTAACTTTATGACATCTTATTAGTTAGTGCCTCTCTAATGGGACAACACGTGGATTCTAATCTTGGTTACATAAAGCTAACGATACTTTAATCTTTGTCCTCTCTGTTGGGACAAGACATGGATGTGACAAGGCCAAACACATTTATTCTTTGCAAAGTTCTATGACACTGTACTGTTGATTTGCGTCCATAACGTCTAGGTGCATTGCATCTAATAATGTAGGCCGTACTCAGTAGTTTCCGTTTTGAATCATAGCAGTTATAGAAAATATTTATATATTATATCCAAAGGGATAAGGACGCACTAAAAATAAAATATTCGAAAGTTTCATAGTTTGTGATAGTCTCATAATTGGACAAGATAGAGTTCTAAGTCTGAAATATTACAATCTTGACCGAGTTTTTCTTTCATGGATGGCTTCTTACACACCTGATGCCCTTATAGTCATGTGCACAACAAAGACAATTGCGGTGTAAGATAACGATGTGTATTAATGATCTAAGGAAGACAGTTAATTTAGCCTAGGAGCATGTTCGCCTTTTGGATGGCATGACTTTAAAGGATTATTCCAACGGATTGAGCTACAGTCCCATGGGACCATATGTAGAATGCATTTGGAGCAAATGCACTTTCCTATCAATATCCAATGTGGTTTTCCTCCTCCACATAGGACATGGCTAAGCTATTATTTCATTAGCTTTTTATATTTAATGGCAATCTTTGTTCATACAAATATTATGTCTATCTCCAAGTGTTGCCTCCAATAAGACTTTTATACAATCCAAACTCACCAAGAAAAACAGAACCTATAAGTGATAAACACGTACTTATAAGTGATATTTTAGAACAAAAGGTGAATGAATACTTAACAAATTGGGTTTTCATGACAAGTCAATACAAGCCTTCTGGGAAGAGAAAGAATCAATTCATTTGGAGAATGATCTTAACTTTGACTTGGTGGTAAACACCTTCTTAGGACTCATGACACATGGTTTAATAGCCTCTAATAGATGGTCGGGTTTTCATGACAAGTCMATAGAAGCCTTATSGGAAGAGAAAGTTAGAACAATAAATAGCATAAATCAATTSAGTTGGAGAATRAGTTTAASGTTGATTTGGTGGTAARCACCTTTTTAGGACTCATGACACATGGTTTAATAACCTCTAATAGATGGTCAATTATGAGGGTTGTATTTGAAATTAATAAAAAAATATTTAAGAGATGTCATAGTAGATCAAAATCTAATTAGAAAATAAATACCTCTAATAACCTTTAATAGATGGTCAATTATGAGTGTTGTATTTGAAATTAATAAAAAAATATTTAAGAGATGTCATAGTAGATCAAAATCTAATTAGAAAATAAATACCTCTAATAACCTCTAATAGATGGTCAATTATGAGTGTTGTATTTGAAATTAATAAAAAAATATTTAAGAAATGTCATAGTAGATCAAAATCTAATTAGAAAATAAATACTTCTTTATTATGAGGAATTTTTAAGGGTTTAACCATATAATGTGGGAAGGGAACTTGTAGAAAAAATACTATTTATTATAGTTACTTTACTTGTTATGCACACAACTACAAAGTGAGATTATCTATTTTCCAAGAATTTTCATTAACATAAGAATTTAAGAAAGTTATCATGTCATTTTTATATGACAAGTTTCTTGATAGAGTAGTTATTTACTATGTTGGTAGAGTTAGCTCTTTTCTATAACATGGTATATAATATTCAACACACATGAAAAATACATTTTTAAGTAAATATCGATTTCATTGTTCTAGTAACTAAAGAAAGGGTTGAAAATATGTAAATTAAAATTAGTACCTAATTTCACATTAGAATGTTAGCTATAAGTTACTTGTGATGCACATATATTTCAATATCTCTCCTTTAATGTCTTGTTCATCAAACCATTTTTGTCCTCATAAGGAAGATAATGGTCAACATCATAATCATTGGAGAGGCTAATCATACTATTAAATTCACATCCATGTTCCTAAAAGAGAACATGGAAAAGAAGTTTATGATAATTTGTAGTGGAAATTCCTAGTTCAATACTTCAATGAAATAAAATTTGCATGAAAAGATACATAATGGTTTAAGAGTATGTATTTCCTCTTAAGAAGCAATAGGTTTCAATCTAGAGGGGAGTATAGTATGTACAAATCCATAGAATTAAACAATCAAATCATTGTGTAGATGGGGTCTCTTGTCAAAGAAACAAGGAGGTCGCATACATCAATTTGGTGTCTATATAGATCATGACCTTAAAATTAGATTATTATTATATTATTATTATTATTTAAGTAGCATGACATGAGGTGAAATTCAATCACCAATTGTTTATTAATGGCATCAACCAACTTATGGGATCATCCTCAACATTCTATGTGAATCTTGTAGAGAAAATGGGTTAGCATAATTTAATGATGCACATAATTTTTGTTTTTATGACTATGTAAAATTTCAGTTTTTCTAATAGTGGTATGTTACTTTTTCTACAAAATATAATGCATATGTTCACATTAGTAAAATTATTTGGTAGCGAAATGATGAAATTTCCTTAAAATAATTTGTACAATTATAGAAAATGCTTTGTTCTTGTGCACTATTATTTTTTCAATTTTATATATTAATTTTATATATGTTTTAAATTAAGAAAGTGCAAGGTTCGAGGGTAGTAACATAATCAAATAATTATTTTTAGATTTATATCTTGGTATGTACTGGTATGGTATATATAGGTCTTCTAAAAAATGGGTAAGGAGATAAAACGTTATGGAAATAATGGAAGATGCCTATATTTCAAAATTTGATATATGTTGAGAAACAAATAGAAAAAAAAAATAATTTGTTTTTAAAATCATATATTTGGAATCTAAATAGTTGGATATATATATGTATGTAGTTTCAACGGAAATGGATTTCTGTAGCCTATTTAAAAATAATGTCAAAAATGAAGATATTGAAAGATATTTGAAAAAAGGGAGGTTTTGTTGTTTTTGTATCCCAAAACATTAGGGTCTCCATGCCAAACCTAAATCTAAAGAAACCAAGTTAGAAAACATGTAATTGGGAAGGAATTTTGAATGTTCATAATGTTCATGCATTATAAGAATGCATGCACATTCGTAAGAATGTGTGTATTCCTAAAATGTGCATATGCTATTATGATAAAAAAAATTCACACCATCATAAATTTATACTATTATTTCCCCTTTTCCAACTTCCCATGATAGCATAGAATATGCTCATGCTACCATATAATCTCTCTAAGTATTTACAAAGGTTATTCCCCTTTTCACCCCATGCCTACCAATATTGAAGATTTGTGAATTTGCAATATTGGTTTCTAAATGGAATCGATATTGCACCCCATTATTAGAGATCCTTAAGAGAGGATCGTATAGTGATTTGAGACCTTGTTCATAAGGCTTTGAGTGTGAGAATATTTTTTTAGGGCCTACAACCCTTGTTTCTCTGTCTCATCCATGGTGTACGCCTTGAGATCCATTCTTGTTTTGAAAAATAGACTAATGGTTCCCATATTCCTAGTCAGAGGACAAATTGTTGCAAGAATGTTGTCATTGATGTCAAAGGAAGATTGACATGTGTAGACTCTTAATGCATGCAAATCTAGATTGTTTGTTCACTTTTTGGAATGAATGACGAAGTTCTTTTGTTTCAGGAAATCAGGTTAATACAAATCTAAACTAGATGGAGGTCATTTAGGAAAATAAGAAATAACCTTTTGTTGTGTAGGTAGATTGGAATCGACCAAAGATGACTTGGGTGCCTGTAGAATTCATTCTACAAGTTGAAGTGAATGGACACTTCATATTTGATCAGGGAATCTCTTTTATAAAATTCTATGGTCGAGATTATATCATTGGGGCCCGTCGCATCGAGACTCAAGCTTCACAGGACAACCAATGATGATAAAGAAGAAGAGAGTTTGATTTTCATCAATGACTATGAGAACAATGACAATGATAAAGGTAAGAAAATCAACAGTCTATGCAAAAATAAGATCAATGGTCCAGGATAAAGGATCGTGGTAGCATTTTGTTGGAGTGAAATATTTGGAGTGGGTCCCAGTTCAGTGAATTCCAAAAGTTCGTCAGGGTAGGGTACATTGAGGCACTCCAATAGAAAATTCCAATGATGATTCTCTGGCCCACAAATTTTGAAGAGGTTTTGCAGTAGAGGGAGTCCAAGGATGAGGAAATTCTATAAGAGCCAACAAAAACCATTGATTTGACATGGTGAATGGATCTGCATTATTCGTCGGGGATGGTTAGAGTGAACCGTACTAATAACATCTACAACAATGACGACGATGACGACGATGAGGAGTAAACTAGACCGTAGGTTGGATAACTAGTGAAATCCAATCTCAGCTGTAGATATTTGTGTGTCCCACCTAATCATTTGATGAAGAAATAAAAATGAAGTTGTTAACCATTGGTTAAGTCGAGGCATGGATGAAATCAACATTATTGAAGATAATCAATGAGAACCATTGGATCTATAGGAAGATATCATCGACCCTAGATCCATTAGAACTAAATTGTACACCCATGCACTCGTTTTCCTAATGACAACGATCCTTGGCCCTAATGATAAGGAAAGAATAGATCGACAGTTGCAATCTAAGAAAAGGATGATCAGATAGTTGGTGAGAGACAAGGTGTTGTTAACTGTTTTGATACTCATGTGGTCCCAATATAAAGAAGATTAAATTGAAGGTTTAGGATCAATCAAAGAGACAATCCAACGATGGTTGAGTGTCAAGGGCCAGTAAACTAGATAGTGTACAATAGAAGGGAACTCATATTGATTATTTTGAGGAGAATATTTTGATGCATGATTTGAGGAATAAGTAAAGGGAGTTAGGTTCGAACCCATGGATTTAGTTTCATGGAAAAATCCATGAGAGCGTGAATTCTATAAATCACAATGTCGAAATTAGATTCGATGTGGATTTGTGGATGAGGGGATTTGAGGTTCTAAGGAAGGAGAATAAGTGTGCGAGGAAGAGTGATGAATGCATGATGTGTGAAGAGTGAAGTATGTGGAAGAAAAAGTGTGAAAAGAAGAGGCTCTAAGGCTCATAAGAGAATGGAAGAAAGGAATTTTTGAATGCCTAAGGGTGGGAGTGTGAAGCTTGGGAGAGGATTGAATTCCTCATTGTAAGTTGTTGCTTACATTGAAGTTTGGTTCCTTCTTTATAAACAAGTGGTTTCTTATGGTGCAGGTTGGTGCTTCCAACTCTACAAGTTGGTGCTTGTAGCAAGGATTGGTGTCCTTGGCAGATGGATGCATGCAAATAGAAAGTGGATTCTTGTTATGACAAGTTGGTGTATTTATTCTTGTAATTTGGTGGTTACAATAGGGATGTGTGTCCCTCATATGTTGGAGCATGTTAATGTATGAATTTATTAATATATCATTTGTGGTTTCTCCCTTTATGGGTTTCCATGTTAGATCATTGTGCATTGTGATTGTTTACTTAATGTTTATAGTTTTGAGTAATAATGAATATATGCTTCAGGTATTAAAATCAATGTTGGAAAAAAGAGTTGAATATTGATTCACCCCCCCTTCTCATTATTGGTAAATATTCCAACAATCGGTATCATAGTAGGTTCCTTTAGAAATAGTCTAACTACTGGAAGGTAGATCCCTATGGAATGCATGGAAAACCAAGAAAGAAATTTCAGAAACAACTCTCCATTATTTGATGGAACAAATCACGTTTTATGCAGCATAAAAAAGAGAGTATATCTACAATCACTTGTATATGGTGTTTCAAAGACAATCAAATATGGATACACTACCCCTACAAGTCAACTCTATGATGTAGGTGCTCAGAATCTCAGTGAAAATCAATCCAAAGACTTGAATTCCATTCTGAAAGGATTAACGAGATCAATATTTACTAAAGTCATGCTTTGTAAATCAACAAAGGAAATTTGGGACATGTTAAAGAATACATATGAATGGAATGAGAAAGTCAATAAGGAAAAAATACAAATTCATAGGGGACGATTTGAAAATCTCAAGATGAAAGAAGATGAAGATATAGAAGCCTACTTTCTTCGTGAGGATGAGATTGTTAACACCATCCAAAGAATGGGTAAAACCATAGATGAAAAATTTGTTGTACAAATGTTTCTTGGTGTTGATATTATTGTAGCTGCGGGAGGTATTAACCTCCATATGTAACCTTTGAATAGAATAGAATATTCTAGAAGAAAGAGAAACCCTAAACAAATGTGTGAAAAACATAGAAGACATGTTGTCTTAGTAGAATATATAATATTAAGGTATTATCCTCCAGGAATACAAGTTGGCCTCATAAGAAAAAGATAAATAGAAAATATAATTACCAGAAAGTCAGGTCGGCCCAACCAGAAAAGTCATTGGACAGATTAATATAAATAGAGTCCACATCTTAGCTCATTTCTTCACTCACTCTAACTCAAGAAACCAGAAATAATGCGAAAGTTTGAAGGAGGAGCAACAACAAATGTAGTTGTATGGTTTTCTCTTGTTTAGTCTTTCTAGTAATTTATCATATGCACTACCCTTGAAAAAGTTGCGCTCTCTTGGTTATCTATTGGTTATGGTGTGGATTCCTAGAATCATTCTTTCTGTCAAAGGTTAAGGTGCTCGGGGTGGCTTTATTCATATGGTTGGGTGACAATGGTGTAGCATTGTCTACGGTTAAATGAGCACATCAACATTATTCTAACAAGTTATGGGCCCACACCACCTTCAGAACAGTCTAACCACTAGAAGGTAGATCTGCAACTCTCTATCAAGCTCGTTGTAGCACAATTGAAATTTTAGTGCTAGTTCCTTCATGCCAATTACATTGTCAATTGTAGCAACAGTTGCAGTGTCAGTTGCATCACCAATTGCAGTGCCATTTGCAGCACGAGTTGTAGTACCAGTTGCAGTGAAATTTTTTGTGAAGTATTGGGAATAATTTTTTGTTATCCTAGTGCACCCTAACCCAATGCATCTCCTGGTTCCCTCATCAAACAAAAACATCAAGTTTGAGTTTTGGGGTCAAAGTCAAAGGTTGAATGGTTAAATTCAAAGTCAAAGGTTGATTGGTCAAAGTCAAATTCAAAGTCAAAGGTTGAATTTTGGTCAAAATTGGTTTTTGTGGTCAAATTTGAAATTTAACAGTTTCTAGCTTGTTCTAATCATTGAATCTTTTTTATTTAGTTTCTAACCTCTTTTTGTCAATATGGTGTCTAGTTTCAAATTAGAAGACAAATTGAACGATACTACAAATTTCAATGGTGTGCACTTTTATATTCTTTTCAAGTTATATCATCCAAAAAATCATGAGTGTTTTTGTAGGGGATGTACAAGAGACCTTATCCAAACAATGAAGACTTGAGGTTTAATTATTTGCAATTGATATGACTCTAGATATTATGGAATTATTATGATCTTATGTTGCATCTTGATCTATTGAAGTTATGATCATTATACTAACCCCCTAGTACTAGAGATACACTCATTGATATCCTCACTATGAGATATTCTTGTTCTTATGTAGATGATTATTGTTTACAAGATGAAGTTGATATCCTTTAGGAGATGTTCTTGGTTACTGAACTAGACTCCAGGTAGGATATCATCCTGTAACACACCCGACCCCTAAGTACCCTTTGTAGGGATGGGCCATCAAAAATTTTCTTAGCCAAATAATCTTGAATCCTCTCTCTGAGATGATTCATCCTCTTATACTCACACATATCTTTATAATGATTGTTACTGGGCTCTAATACAACCTATGGTTTACAAGTTATGGCTTCCCGAAGTCCGTCGGGTGTTTGTTGGTCAAGGGCCATGTGGTGCACACATGGATCCATCCAATTCATTCCATTTCTACGTTCCTACCTCCCACAGGGAAGGTCCATCGACCATACAAACCAACACTAAGACTCAATACTCATCTTACACACAAGCTAGAGGAGAATTCAGCGTTCGACGCTTCGACACTGAGGATCCCTTTTATTTTCTACACATATTTCCTCTAGAGTCCTGAATTCCAAAACTCCGGAGGGATCAAAAAATATCTTAATGTGGATCCAGCCTTCAGTCCTTTCACCTTAACTGTGACGCGTCATCCCAATCCCCACAAGTCCCAAACTCCCAAACTCCCGAAGGGTCCACTCTCATACGGGATGATGTACTAGACACGACAATGAATACAGGTGGTTCACAAATACTCCTCCTACCACATGAACCAAATAGGTAATTTCCATAAATGACATGCGACAAGGAAGAGAAGACACATGGCATGTCAAACGTGGGTCCATGTCACCTTGGATGACGTTAGCATACCACGTTACCCCGGATTGATCGCCTTCCAAGTACTTTAATCTTACGGTCACTATGTGTCCATGTAACCCATGGATCTACGACCTCTGTTACTTCATATCTTTGGCATTCAGGGGATTCATGGTGTGACTCCCTCCTTAATCCTAGAGTGGTCAACACTAGGCTGACCATGGTCTATATCTAACGGTCACAGAAGATCCAGAAACATCCTCAGATATACAACTCTTATTACTTCACGAATTCAGTGTTCAGGTGATCCACTCGCTTACCTTCCCCTTTCTTCCAGATTTGTCAAAGTTGGGTTGACCATGGTCTAAATCCAATATCCAAGGAAGATATCAAAGGATCCCTAGATCTACGACTCTCGTTACTTCACAGCTTCGACCTTCGGGAGTTTCAGCATTATGGCCACTCCACTCTCCGAAAGTAGGACTTCGTTGAAGTATTGTACACGGGTCCCTCCTTTGGATGATCATATGGTTAAGAGGGGTTCTTAACGAAATCCCCAATCCCATGTCTCTCCTCACTTCATAACTTCGACGTTTCTGGAATTTGATGTTATAGCATCTTCGTTCTCTCAAAGTAGGACTTCGCTCAAGTTACCTAAGTGTAGATCCAATGGCTAATGAGACTCTTGAATACTCTCGAATCAATGGTTCATGCTACTTCGCGATGGGTAATTGTGTCCAAGTTTAACGGTGGGGAAGGTTCATATGTCATAGCTAGGGAGATCTTCATGCATTGATCAACCTTATGGGTAATTGTAACCCTTAGTTTCCTTTGACCAATTTATAAATGGTAGGCTCAACATACTCTGCAGCTCTGAATTCTCGTATTTCCGAAGCCACAAAGGCTTATCTCCTTTTGTTCCTAATGTAGGGTTCCCAGACCTTGGTCACATGGGTCCTTAAAAACTCTCATGGGTTACACACAAATCTCTTAGCCATGAATTAGTTAAGGATATGGGCATGAGCCCTCGGTCATACGGTGAGGAGTTTGGAGGAGGTGCCCTCCTTCCACAAGGTTTGAACTTGAAATTCCTGAGAGGGTAGATTCAAGGTGTGGACAAGACTTAAAAATTCCAATAAATCCTACCCCGATCCTCTTGTAGGATTACGTCCCATGAATCTTTAACTGCTAAATGAAGGAAACAAATGACCATTCAAAAACATGAATTCATATGGATATAATACATACATCTACCTTATTCATTCAATATATAACTCATTCATACAAATATAAATATATGTGCATTCAATCACCATTTCCATTCCAACACTCAGAGTATGAAGATACTTATCAGAAACCAGAGTTCATGAAGCAACTAGTGAAAGGAGTTCCTATTTCCACCCAACCATAGGCACAGCCTCTCCTGACGAATTTATTGTTGCCCACCCTCGAGCTAGGCCATGATGCTCTGAGAGAGACACTTTCCTCTTACTCAGTGATAGTCAAGGAAAAAGGTCAGTCTCCTTGACGTAGCCCTCCCAACCCTCAGGTCAGAAGTCCACGTACACAGGATCTTTCCTCTTCCACTGGCCCAAAGAGCTCTCAACAATGGCTCTCCTATTTCCCTTTCGAGAAATTTGCACCAACAAATAACTTCAAGAAATTCCCTCTTTGTACTTCGTTAGATCGAACTTCACACTTTCACGAATCCGGTGGTCAAGCGCCTTGTCTCTCAATCTCCGAAACCTGAAAACAGACAACACTTGACCTTTTCTCTCTCTATTTCAGATTTCTCCTTATCAGGATTTCATGAGTTGTGATGTCAAGAAAATCATCCCCTCGATTCCTGAAACATGAACTAACGAAACTCCAATGTGCTTGCAAGGTTGAATTTTCAACAACTCTTCATTCCATCAGGATTTCGGACTTCATGGTTTTGCAAATCCTGATGCAAAGGTTTTGGGACTTCACCCCACGAAACCCTGAAATGGTCAACGAAATTGACTCCCTTGTCGATAGTGTACCACCTATCCACCCTGCTGCCTTCAGTGGCCCACACAATCATTTCGCCCTCAGGACTTTGCACTTTGTGATTTTGCGAGTCCTGATGCGAAGATTTCGGGACTTCAACTCACGAAACCTCGAGATAGAATCCACTGGTAAATCCAACAGCTCTTGTTGGCTTGAATCTATGGCTCTACTTCTCCTGAGCTTGAACCCCTCGAAAACACTCATTGTAACTCGCCTGCTCCTCCGTGAGATCTAACGGCTCACGGGACTTCGTGAATTCTCCACAGAGAATTCCAACCGTCCATCTCTTTCTTTCACAAGGACTTCTGAAATCTTTTACCAAGCGGTTTTCTCACGATACTCAACTGCCTGCGACACAAACTTGCAATGCCTTCTCACTGTTCCAATGCACAATCTTCGAGTCTTTCAGAAAATCCTGCTCGCACTCCTTGCAGAAAATTCCTCAATCACTCCAAGGAATTGAAATCTTTCGACTCTGCGCACTCCCTGCAGCAACAGTCTCTCAATACTTCATTCAAGTTACAAACCCTGAAAATCTACTTAGCCTGCGCACACCTTGCACGGATCCTATTCTTAACTTACACTTCTGTGTGAATGAGAATAAAAGATACCCTATCTGAGATTTCAGAGACAAACCTTTGAACCCTTTGTCAACGCACTCCTTGCGGACAATTCGACTGCACTCCTTGCAGGAACTCTTGCTCAGATAGAGAAACAATTGAAACTCATTCCTTTACCCTTTCCTCTGAGATTTCAAACATTCAACAAGAAATCATTCATACATAGCATAAAAGCAATTGCATGACATAAAGAATAAATCATTCATGAGCATAACATTCAAAAATACATACACAGAGAATATTTGAACACCATGAGTCTGAATCAAAGCCTTCTTGTATTAATCCAGAACTTTTGTACATGGAGTTCGACTGCACAGCTCTCTGCTCCTTCTCTTCTATGATTTATGCTCTCAATTGGCATAATATCCTTCTATGTTACAATTACACAATGAGGGTGTCTACATCCTGTTTCCCTCTTTCATTATAAACTATCTAATCTATGCATTAAATTCTATCTACTTGCATTAACTATCATAAATGCCTTCTACCTGCTAAGGACGAGAGTGGATCTCTCAAGGTTTGTTTACATTTTTCAATTGTGCCTCCACTTGATGACTTCATTAATGTTTCAAGATATTTTCAAAATTTGCACTGAGCGCTTTTCCAGCTGTCTTTTGTCTCCACGCTGGCTTGCTTGAGATGCTCCTCAATCATACTCCCTTGCTTGCAAATTTTCATGGGCTCTTGTCCATGAGCTCACGTACAGTGCATCCATGCCTTTGGATCTCTACTTCGTTCTCCCAGCTGGAATATTCAACTGGATGGCCCTTCCATTTGACCAAATACTCAAAGTATTTCTTTCACCTAGTCTTCTTGCTAACCCTTTTGTCCAGTATGTGCTCCATCTGCGTCTTTTCTGCAACTGGCATCTGTTTTGTCCACTAGACCTATGGCTATTCATTTCTCATTCCTTCTTCCTCAATTTTAAATGGGTACAAATCTGAGATATTGAATATCAGAGAAATTCTGATCCCATCGAGTAATTCAATCTCGTAAGCATTTGCCCCAAATTTCTTTAAGACCTTACATGGTGCAATTTTCTTCATTTTCAGTTTATTGTATGTTCCTCTCAGGAACCTTTCCTTTCTCAAATGTGCCAGAATCAAATCACCAACCTCAAATTGAAGTTGTCTCCTATGTTGATCTGCGTTGTTCTTATATTCTTGGTTCAAACTCTGCAATCACTCCTTCACCTGGCTGTGAAGTTCCTTCATTGATTCTGTGAAATATTCTGCACTAGCGCTCCTAATTGTAGTCTGTTCTGAATCTCTCAGCTCAGAAATTCCTCTCAGCTGCATGCCATAAACAATATGAAATGGAATCTGCCCCGTGCTTCTATTAACTGAGTCGTTATAAGCAAATTCCGCCTGTGGTAATATGTTGTCCCACTGGCTGTGGTGTTCTGTCACCAGGCTTCTCAACAAGTCTCCCAAACTTCTATTCACCACTTCTGTCTTTCCATCCGTTTGAGGATGATAAGCCGAACTAAATGAAAAGTTAGTTCTGAGTTTCTTCCATAAGGTCCTCCAGAAGTGTCCTACGAACTTAGTATCTCGATACGAAACTATGCTCCTTGGTAAGCCGTGAAGTCGAATGACTTCTTTGAAAAACATATTTGCAATGTGAGTTGTGTCACTGGTCTTCTGAAATGGAATGAAGTGTGCCATCTTGGCAAATATATCCACCACCATAAAGATTGAGTCAATCCCTCTTTGTGTTCTTGGCAACCCCAATATGAAATCCATGCTGACTGCATCCCACGACTTCTCAGGTATGGGTAATGGTTGATAAATCCCTGCATTCTGTGTCTTCCCCTTCGAATCCTGGCAAATTCTACATCTGTCCATGAATATCTTGACGTCTGATCGCATTCCTGGCCAAAAATATGACTCATTCAACTTTGCGAACGTCTTGTCATGACCAAAGTTCCCGTCCAATCCTCCACTGTGTTTCTCCTTCAGTAAATTCTCTCTCATGGAGCATTTTGGAATACAAAGTTGATTACCTTTAAAACAGTAATCCCTCCTGGATCATCTATTCTATCCATTGGCTTATATCTTTGAGAATTGGATTCTCAGTTGCTTCATAAGTCTTCTTAAAATATGGATCATCTCTGTACATGTCCCTGAGATCATCAAAACCCAACGTTTTGACTTTGAACTCCTGCAATAGCAAACACTTCCTGCTCAAAGCATCAACAACCTTGTTAGCAGTACCAGAAATATGTTTAATCACAAAAGTGAAAGTTTTCATATATTCAACCCATTTTACATGTCTTTGATTCAACTTCTCCTGTTGAGTCACAAATTGCAGTGCATGATTATCACTGTATAAGACAAATTCATTAGGAATCAAGTAATGTCTCCATTTCTTCAATGCTTGAATGATAGCATAGAACTCCTTATCATAAGTGGAGTATTTCACTTTTTCTTCATTTAGTTTCTCTTTGAAGTATTCTATCGGCCTGTCTTCTTGACTAAAGACTGCCCCTATTGCAAACCCACTTACATCGCATTTCACTTGAAATGTCTTTTGGAAATCCAGCAACACCAAAATTGGTTGTTCCGTAATTTTCTTCTTCAACAAATTGAAGCTTTTCTCAGCCTCTTCTATCCAGTGAAAATATTTATGTCTCTTCTTCACTATATCCATCATTGGTGCACTAATTCCACTGAAATTCTTGATGAACTTCTGGTAGAAACTAGCCAATCCATGAAAAATTCTCACCTCAAAGATATTCTTTGGTGATGGCCAATTCTTTATTACCCTCACCTTATCTGGATGCATCCTCAATTTAAATACAGAAATAACGAACCCCAAATAAATGAGCTCTGTCTTCATGAATGAGGATTTCTTCATGTTTATCAGCAGCTTCTCCTACTATAACCTCTTCATCACTGTAGCCAAATGTTTCAGATGCTCTGCCACTGTTTTACTGAAAATCAGTATGTCATCCAGATACACAATGACAAATTTTCCAATGAACTCCCTTAGGACTTCGCTCATCAACCTCATGAAAGTACTTGGCATGTTTGTTAAGCCAAATGGAATAACAAGCCATTTGTACAACCCTTCGTTAGTCTTGAAGGTTGTCTTCTATTCATCACCTTCTCTCATGTGAATCTGGTGATAGCCGCTTTCCAAATCAATCTTCGAAAAATATTTTGCTCCACTCAAGAAATCCATCAGATCGTCCACCCTTGGCAATGGAAATTTGTACCTTATGTTTATTTTGTTGATCTCCCTCGAGTCAGTACACATCCTCCAACCTCCGTCTTTCTTGGGACTGAGTACTATTGGAATAGCACATGGACTCAAGATTTCTCTGACCAAACCTTTGTCCAACAAATCCTGGACTTGTCTTTTGACCTCTTCATTCTCTTGCAGCATCAATCTGTAGGTTTCTTTGTTTGGAAAACTAGCTCCTAGTACGAGATCAATGTGATAACTCACACTTCTGATCGGTGGCAACAAATGAGGTAGTTCGTCGACTACTATGTCAACGAACTCGTCCAGCTATTCCTGAATTTCTTCTGGTAAATCATCCACTCTTGTGCTAGTCAAAACAATTCTAGGCTTCATAACCACAATGAATTGTGTATCCTATTTCTTCTTAAACTCTGTAAGAAGTTCCTTCCAACTCATGAGAAGTACAGTGTTTCTTACTTTAGGTTTCACCTCCTTATCCTTGATTGGAAGAAACATGTGAGTCCTCCCATTCTTCTCTAGGGTGTATGTGTTCATTCTCCTGTCATGAATCACATTCATGTCATATTTCCACAGTCTACCTAGCAATAGATGACAAAAATCCATGGGAATAACATCACAAAGTATCTTATCATTATATCCTCCTATCTTAAACTCAACTAAACATTGTTTAGTGACAGTTACCTAATGTCCTTTTTGTAGCCATGAAACTCTGTATGGGCTTGGATGATCAATCGTCTCCAGCTCCAATTTTTCTACCATCTCCATTGAAACGAGATTATCTGTGCTACCACTATCCACAATGACCTTGTATACCCTGTCCTTGGTTTTGAAAGTAGTCTGAAAAAGTCTGTTTCTTTGGAATGAACTCTCCACCTCCTTCTCTGGTGTCAAAAGAACTTTTTTCATCATCAACGATCTTCTTCTTTCAACATCTTCTGCCTCAATATTCTTCCTTTGTGCTTTGGAAATATGAGCCTCACCACCTTCCTTCTTTCTATCTGGACACTCATAAGATTTGTGTCCATCCTTTCCACACGTGAAGCATTTTATTACTCCACCTCTTCCTCTTCCTCTACCTCTAGTACGAGGAAAAGTATTGTTATCAACATAATCTCCTCTCTGTTCGGTATGCTTCCCTCTATGTTCATCATATTTCCCTCGCTGTGAGATTCCACCTCTCTCAGTTCGAGTTTGAGGTTTCTTCCAATCCTCCTTGAGTTTCTGATTTCTATCTTGGGAAACTGATTTGCCTTTGGGCTGACTTCTGCCTCGACTCCTTTGAACCTGCTTTCGGCTCATCTTCTCTTCAGCTTCTAGATCCATCTGATAAGCATCTTCCATCATTCGGATGGTCATCATGCTCATCACATCCTGAATGCCGTATCTTTGGCCATTCATGTACCTAGCAACTTTTTCATCATCGCTTTCCTGATGACCTGCCCTGATGTTCAGCTTGTAGAATTCTTCAGTATATTCTTTCACTGTCATCAACTTCTGTCTCAAGTTTTGCATTCTTTGAAACATAGTAATTTGATAATCCCTGTGGATGAATTTTGCCTTCATCTTTGCGATCATCCTGTCCCAACTCTTGATCTTCTGTTTTCCTTTGCAGCGTATGTCAGCTTGTAGCTCATCCCACCACAATGATGCATGTCCCTTTAATCTCATGACAACATGTTTGACCTTCTTGTCCTCTTCGACATCTTCATAGTCAAAATATGTGTCTAGAGCTCTAATCCAGTCTAGAAGCTCCTCTGCATCCATATTTCCCTCATAAACTGGAATGTCCATTTTCGCTCTTGCACCCATTCTTGCAATAGCCCTAATCAAGCATTCGTTTGTGGCATCTCCGGCTGTAAATTCTTCCCCTTCATGTTCAACTTCAATTTCACTTTCGGAATCACTAAGATCCCCAACACCGATTGTGTGCCTCTGTGCTGTCTCCATGTCTTTAAGTCTAGTGCGTAAATCATGCATCTCTTTCTCCATGGTTGGATCAGGCATATGCCTACCCCTTCTTCTAGGCATTTTCCTCCCCTCTAGTGGATCGAGTGTTTTCCTGTCCTTTCTCCTCGACGACATGGTGAATTCTCCTTTACCCTGCTACAGAAAGAAAAGAAACCTTTTTGAGCTCTGATACCAAACCTGATGTAGCCCTCCCAACCTTCAGGTCGGAAGTCCACGTACATAGGATATTTCCTCTTCCACTGGCCCAAAGAGATCTCAACAATGATGGCTCTCCTATTTCCCTTTTGGGAAATTTGCACCCACAAATAACTTCGAGAAATTCCCTTTTTATACTTCAGGAGATCAAACTTTGCACTTTCACGAATCCGGTGGTCAAGCACCTTGTCTCTCAATCTCCAAAACTCAAAATCAGACAACACTTGACCTTTTCTCTCTCTATTTCGGATTTCTCCTTATCGTGATTTTGAGAGTTGCGATGTCAAGAAACTTATCCCCTCGATTCCCGAAACCCGAAATACCAAAACACCGATGCGCTTGCAAGGTTGACTTTTTAATAGATCTTCATTCCATTGGGATTTTAGACTTCACAGTTTCGCGAATCCTGATGCAAAGGTTTCGGGACTTCACCCCACGAAACCCCGAAATGGTCAATGAAATTGACTCCCTTGTTGATAGTGCGCCATCTATCCACCTTTCTACCTTCAGTGGCCCACACAATCCTTTCACCCTCAGGACTTCACACTTCATGATTTCGTGAGTCCTGATGCGAAGATTTTGGGACTTCAACTCACAAAACCTCGAGATAGAATCCACGGGTAAATCCAACAGCTCCTGTTGGCTTGAATCTACGGCTCTACTTCTCCTGAGATTGAACTCCCCTGCTCCTCCATGAGATCTGACGACTCACGGGACTTCGTGAATTCTCCACAGAGAATTTGAATCGTCCACCTCTTTCCTTCACAGGGACTTCTGAAATCTTTTACAAAGTGGTTTTCTCACGGTACTCAACTGCCTGCGACAAAAACTTGTGAACGACTTCTCACCGTTCCAATGCACAATCTCCGAGTCTTTCAAAAAACTCCTGCTCACACTCCTTGCATCAAATTCCTCAATCACTCCAAGGAATTGAAATCTTTCGACTCTGCGCACTCCCTGTAGTAGCAATCTCTCAATAATTCATTCAGGTTACAAACCCTAAAAATCTACTCAGCCTGCGCACACCTTGCACGTCTCATGTGCTTGACTTACACTTCTGTGTGAATGAGATTAAAATCTACCCTATCTGAGCTTTTAGAGACAAACCTCTAAACCCTTTGTCAACGCACTCCTTGCAGACAATTTGACTGCACTCCTTGCAGGAACTCTTGCTCAAATAGAGAAACAATTGAAACTCATTCCTTTACCCTTTCCTCTCAGATTTCAAACATTCAACAAGAAATCATTCATACATAACATAAAATAAATTGCATGATAGAAAGAATAAATCATTCATGAGCATAACATTCAGAAATGCATACACAGAGAATATTTGAACACCATGAATCTGAATCAAAGCCTTCTTGTATTAATCCAGATGTTATGTACATGGAGTTCGACTGAACAGTTGTATGCTCCTTCTCTTCTATGCTCTATGCTCTCAATTGGCATAATCTCCTTCTATGTTACAATTACACAATGAGGGTGTCTATATCTTGTTTCCCTCTTTCATTCTAAACTGTCTAATCTATGCATTAAATTCTATCTACTTGCATTAACTATCGTAAATGCCTTCTACCTACTAAGGACGAGAGCGGATCACTCAAGGTCCGTTTACATTTTTCTAGTATGCCTCCACTTGATGACTTCATTAATGTTTCAAGATATTTTCAAAATTTGTGTTGAGCGCTTTTCCAGCTGTCTTTTGTCTCCATGCTGGCTCGCTTGAGATGATCCTGCATCACTCCTCCTCCCATAGGGTCTTGGCAACCGGTTTTCTCTATACCAAGAAAGGATTTGTACATGCGTACCTCCATAGTCACTCGTCAGCCTCAATTATCGGCTTGTAACGAAACCCCTGCCATCCGCTTCTTGCGCCCAGAATGAGCTTAGTTCTCAGTTCTTCCTCAAACCAGAGAGATACATGTGATCTTTTCTCTTTTTGAGATTGGTCTCTCGACTATGCTTCCTTGCATAGATCCATCTCTTCCCACAAATTACCTCTTTTTATTCCTTGCTCATCAAGGTTGCGTGGGTTCGAATCCTGAATTTGTGGTCAGGTCTAGAAGTCTTGCATATGTGTACTCTACCCCATCTCCTCATTAACTCTTCAGGAGGACTGCTCCAACTACCACACTGACTAGAAATTCATTTATAGTTCAGAGAACTATTATGGGTCTGAGCCATTAATTCTAGTAAGGTACTAGTTTGGTGGGGCCTCATCTCAACCATTTCTAGGTCCCCTCACCATCTCTCTCATATCATCCATGGTTTATCTTGGCAAACCCCCCCTTTTATCAGTTATGCAACACTTATCCATTTTCTATTAATAAAAGAAAATAAATACATTGACCTTTTATACAAAGTTTCATCAAATAAAAAATTCACACATATTTAGTATGCCATAGTCTCTTGGCCATTTATAGTTATATTTACAAACTGGGGGAAACAAGGGTATTTCACTTCCATAGAGGATACCATGGATATTTTGTTGTTCTTGTTTCTTGTTCTAGGTAGTTCATAAGAGATAAATCTAAGAGGGATTCAAACTCAGAGGGAGTAAGTGATCAAGGAGAAGCCAACATAGTTTTGTGACACTTTGCAAAATGAAAAGGGGCATGCATCAGATGGAAACATGGTCCAAGGATTCTCTCAGATAAAGGGAGTTGATTTCATAGTTTGAGATGAAGGATATTGACCAAATATATTGGGATTGGAAGCATGGTTGGAACCAGATGAGATATCCAGTGAGGAGACTGAAGAGGTTTATCATGATGGATAGGAAGTCCATGGCCAYACCTATGATGATGCATGTGAGGAAGTTGTGTGATGGTATAGGAATTTTCTTTGCATAGGGAACCTTGTGACAATATATGGTTGAGMCATGACCATATTATTGGGTAACAACACAATATGCAGGTATGTATGTTTTGGTACATATAGATATGATTGATCTCTGATGATGAAGTATGAYTGYTGGGAAATATAGTTTTTGGATTGGAAGTGCAGAAGACATATCTARCACCTCRGGTGCTACTTCAACTTGGGATCAAGCAGTATTTCMAAACAAGCAAGGAAGCAAATAATATATATAGAAATCAGTCATATATCATATCTAGTAATGGAAGATATGAATCATGATAWATTTTMTAAGGATCTTCTAGTAMTTCGTCAGAGACATGGTGYAAGAAGGAGCAGTGAGGTTCCATCACTTATCCAAATATGAGAAGATAGTTGGMATTTTCAATAAGTCTCTRTCTAAGAAAATCTTGGTAGAAATGTAAATGTTTCCCTGAGGGAKTAAAGATGATTGCAACATCRTSTTGATATTCCAAGAATTATTAGACAAACTTGATCATGTGGGAATAGGCCCAGATGTAATCTTCGACGGGCTKAATATTCGAGTTGCTACTAGATCTCCTATGTGTGAATAGCATCARGYCATGAAACTCTCATGAGTAGGTGAGTAGTTAAGTCATGAGCARGTGGGTATCCCCAATAAGAATCATTCCTACTGTATATCTAAAGTAAGTGGGTTGCAAACTAAGGGATATAGGGAACATCTACATCAAGAGTAGATGTGYCCTGACGTAGTCTTCAAYGAAATGAAGACTCGAGGTGCTTGAGATGAAATCCCACATGTCTGATAGCATTGAKATGAATACATTGATGGAGTTATCCTATGAGAGGATCACCATGAGGTGTTTGTGGYTMTGATGTGCTCATAATTCTTGTCATGGTATAAGAACRACCTGAGGTAATAGACACATGTGTTCGATAGTAACGAGATAAATACATTCAAAGGGTGATCCTATGAGAGGATCAACTATGAGGTGAATGTGSCTCCGATGAGGTCATGATTCTTRTCATGGGAAAATAATGAAATGAGGTGTTAGACACATGGTGGTGGGGATGGATCATCAATATAGAAGGTTYATGGATATTTTGATATTGTCTATGAAWGAAGAATACCAAGAATAARCATGATGATATATACTTGATGRTTAGTACGAGAGGATGTTGATAGTAGTGAGAAATTCATGTGGGTGTATCCCATGATGATGATGGTGACACACAATATGAGGTGTATCTCTAGTGTTCTTTAGCGGTTTGTGGCCCCTAGACGATATTGAGATGTCCACATGGGTGTAGCCATGTGTGACTTGATGATGATACTTTTAGAATGGTATACAAGACTATGTGAGTCTTTCCCATACCATTTGAAGATGGATGGATGTGTTTGAGACCATTAATACCTCCCTAGATAAGAGGTAGTGTTTATATTATGGTAGTTGCGAGAAGTATTAACCTCCATATGTAACCTTTGACTAGAATAGAATATTTCAGAAGCAAGAGAAACACTAAAGAGATGTGTGAAAACCCTAGAAGACATGCCGGCTCAACATAATATAAAATATTAAGGTATTATCCTCTAGGAAGACAAGTTGACCTCACAGGAAAAAGATAAACAAAAAATATAATTACCAAAACGTTAGGACGACCCACCCAGAAAATTCACTGGACAAATTAATATAAATAGAGGACATCTTGGATGATTTGTTCACTCACTCTCACTTAGGAAACCAAAAACAATGCGCAAGTTTGGAGGAGGAGCAACAACAAATGCAACTGTATGGTTTTCACTTATTTTGTATTTCTGGTACTTTCTCTTGTGCGCTACCCTTGGAAAAGTTGTTCTCTCTTGGTTATCTATTGGTTATGGTGTGGCTTCCTAGAATCATTCCTTATATCAAGGTTAAGGTGCTCGGGGGTGGATTGATGCCTATGGTTGGGTGGAAATGGTTTAGAATTATCTATGGTTAAATGAGAACATCAACATTATTCTAATAGGTCATGGGCCCATACCACCTTTGGAACAATCTAACAATTGGAAGGTAGATCTGCAAATCTCTATCAAGCTCATTGTAGCACAAATGCAATTTCAGTGCCAGTTCCTTCGTGCCAGTTATAGTGTCAGTTGTAGCACCAATTGTAGTGCCAGTTTCAACACCATTTGGAGTGTTAGTTGCATCATTAGTTGTCATTCCAATTGCAACACTAGTTGCAGTACCAGTTGCAGTGAAATTTTATGTGAAGTATTGGGACTAATTTGTGATCATCCTAGTGCAGCCTAACCCAACACATCTCTTGGTTCCCTCATCCAGCAAAAAATGTCAATTTAAGTTTTTGGGTCAAATTTAAAGGTTGAATGGTCAAAGTAAAAGTCAAAGGTGGATTGGTCAAAGTCAATGTCAAAGGTCAAATTTTGGTCAAAGTTGAAATTTTAGGGTTTCTAGCTTGTTCTAATCATTGAACCTTTTTTATTTAGTTTTTAACCTCTTTTTGTCAAGATGGTGTCTAGTTTCATATTAGAAGACAAGATGAATGATAATACAAATTTCAAAGGTATGCACTTGTGTATTCTTTTCAAGTTATATCATCCAGCAAAGAATGAGTTTGTTTGGAAGGGATGTCCAAGAGACCTTGTCCAAACAGTGAAGACTGTGGGTTTGATTATTTAAAGTTGATATGTCTCTAGTTGTTATGGCATTATTATAATCTTATCATGCATCTTGATCTATTGAAGTTATGACCATTATACTAACGCCTTAGTACTAGAGATACACTTGTTGATATCCTCTCTAGAGATATTATTTTTCTTATGTAAATGCTTATTGTTGACAAGATGAAGATGATCTCCTTTAGGAGATGTTCTTGGTTACTGAACTAGACTCTAGGTAGGATATCTTCCATAGAGGATACCATGGATATTTCGTTGTTTTTGCTTCTTGTTCCAAGCAGGTCATAAGAGATAAATTTGAGAGGGATTCATACTCAAAGGGAGTAAGTGATCAAGAAGAAGCCAACATAGTTTTGTGAAACTTTTTAGAATGCAAAGGGGCATAAATTAGATAGAATCATGGTCCGAGGATTATCTCAAATAGAGGGAGTTGATTTCAGAGTTTGAGATGAAGAATCTTGACTAGATATATTTGGATTGTAAGTGTGGATGGAAGAAGATGAGATCTTTAGTGAGGAGACTGAAGAGGTTTATCAAGATGGACATGAAGTCCATGGCCACACCTATGAACACACATCTGAGGAAGTTGCGTGATGGGATAAGCATTTTCTTTGTAGAGAGAACCTTGTGCCATTATACGGTTGAGCCATGACCATATTATTGGGTAGCAAACCAACATGAAGGTACATATTTTGTGGTAGATATAGATATGATTTCCTATGATGAAGTATGGTTGCTGGGATATACAATTTTTGGATTAGAAACGCAGAATATAGATCTAAAACCTCGAGTGCTACTTCATATTGGGATCGAGTAGGATTTATAGACAATAAAGGAAGCATATATTTGTAGCACTCAGTCATATATCATATCCAATAACACAAGATATGAAGCACTATGTATTTTTTAAGGATCTTGCAGTACTTCATTAGAGACACGGTGCAAGAAGAACCAGTGAGGCTCCATCACTTATACAAAGATGAGAAGATAGTTGACATTTGCACTAAGACTCTATCTGGGACAAGCTTGGAAGGAATGCAAATGTTTCCCTGGGGGGGTATTTATGATTGAAACATCGTGTCGATATTCCAAGATTGATCAGACAGAATTGATCATGTGGGAATAGGCCCAAATGTAATCTTTGATGAAATGAATATTTGAGTTGCTACTAGATCTCCTATGTGTGAATTTCATTGGGCCTTGAAACTCTCACGAGTAGGTGAGTAGCCCCGATAATAATTGGACCAACTATATATCCACAGGAACTGGGCTGCATACTAGGGGAGATAGTGAACATCTACATCCGGAGTAGATGTGACCTGACGTAGTCTTCAATGGACTAAAGAATCGAGGTTCTTGTGTTACGAGGAAAATCTCTCTATGGCTAGGGTGAACCACAACAGACGAAAATGACTACAGAAATCAACTTTATTCCAACAATATGCTATATAAACCAATGTGCAAGGGATATAAAAAAATGTGCCTACCTCGTCCTAATGTTCGATGATGTCCACCGTTGAGCACTTCGACCCAAAGCTATATACCTGCAACAAGTTCTCAAAAAACAAGAAAAAACAATCATATGGTGGCAATATAAAAGGTCAACACATTAGATAGCATAATCCATCAATATACATAACAAATACGCCCATGGATAATAATTTGTATATTTGTAGGACATTAATTATATGGGAAGAGAGTATTTCTATTAATAAATGATCAACATAAGTGAAAATATTACAGACTTCCGTGTCATCACAGTTTGAAAATGAGAAACTAAGTTCCTTCTAGTTGGGCCTCCACCACTTCAATCCTCCACTAATGGAAAGCTCGTATAAGGGAGATCATGAGGTTCTCAATCAATAAGGGAAGAGCTTGGGGGATGAAGTGATTAGACTTAAAGGACAAAGGGATGCAGACTTAATATGAAGTAAATAATTTCTCCAGAGTAACTTTGCTCTCAAAGTTGAATTCTTTGTTCTTTTCCACACCTGAGAATTGGCTTCTTTATATCCTTCAAAATGCAACTGAAGGGCCAAGTTAGAAAGTTTCCATTATATGGAAGGCCAAGGATCATAGATATCCTATCATGACACGGAAACCCAACTTTTAATTTTGATTTTCTGGCACAAATCCTGATGTACGTGGATTGTACTAGAGCAACCTACATATACGCTTGTTGTATAGGGTACAAGATGTGTACAAATGGAAAAAATTATATTTATGTCTCTGGAATTTTAGTAACAAGGGAGATACATTTTCATAGGGAAATTGAATAAGGCCCTCTTTGCAATATTTCATAGGGTGAGGCAAATCTTTCCCTAACAGATGCCCCCTAATTTGTGAGGTCAGAGGAGTATCTGTGATGGTCGAAATACACTATGAATAACCTAGAAGTGGAGTGGTAGGGAACTAGTTGGACGAAATCAATTGCTCATTACATTCTGCACTGACTTTGCATACATGGTTGTCAAAAATACACTGCAGATCCATGTGAAAATATACCAAAAAAGTGTTTGTGGCCATGAATAAGAAAATACAAATGCGGTTACATGCCAATAGCTATTATAGTCATGAACAAGGCCCAGTAGAACCCGTCTCAAAACCAATATGAATATGTCTGTATACCAAGGATTACAATCTGATCTCCCATGATCACTAGAGTCATATAGGTACAGGTCCAATGGAAAGGAAGAAATAGCTCAGGGGATTTGTGACCACATAGTGATGTCTTCAAGTCTTCTACACAATCCACCAAAGGTGGAAGTCTACATCATGTGAATAAATGAATTGAGGTTGAAACACCATGAGACATCATTTGATTACCAGTCATTGATGTATATCGTTAACAAATGAGAGACAACCTATCGATAATGAAAGTAGGTATCAAGGCACCAAGTACATTCCTACAAGTGTGACTAGAGGAGTCAGGGTTGAACACCTGAAGAATCCATTGATCAGGAGACATTGATGTATTCCCAACTGTCGATGGTGAGAGAGCCTTCGACTGATGACTGCAAGCCTCAAGGTGCTCATAATATTCTAGGTCTTGTTTCCAGAATGAATGGGCTGAATTCGATGAAAAGAGACCTGCTGAAAGGAGAACATTAAGGCATCTCTCATCAGTGAACACGAGGTATAGAGTAGAAGCTTCATTATTTGGTGGAAATCAAACGAAGAACATGTTCACAAACCAACGAACCTGTGCGTATTTTGTGTGTTCCAAGTGAAAGTGGTACATGAAAAATATCCTATGAATAACATCCAATGATGAAAACCACTAAAAATTTTGAGGAAACCACCAATAAGGCTAATGGCATCCAAGACACTACACGAATTCCAATGTGTAAATAGATATCTTGCCATCAAACACAAGGGAAACCACAAACTCAACCATTAATGATGAAATGTCGATTGTTAGGTTCAAGGTTACCTACCAATGATGATATTAGGGTCACGGTGCATGATAGGACTACAATATCATGTGATTCTGAGACAAACTGAGGGTATGGCTGACATGCAAAGTCAAGAGTTCTGAGGAGTGGCCGACATAGGTTGATAGACTTCCTTTGAACAAGAGCATGAGACATATGGAGGACTCTGACAACATAGACCCAACAATGAAACCATGATATGCAGGAGGCATCAGTAAAATTCTTTGTATGGATTGGAAGAGTAACCAGTCGCTAGAGAAGACTCTGTAATGATCTTAGCTTCCTAAGGCCGTGCTAATCCCAAAATTACGATGAATGGACTCAAATAAATTTATGCTATGTTCAAAGGTGACACAATTTCTTTCGATACAAGATAATGCTCCCTTCTCGCCCATATTTTTTTGTCTTTTCAAAGACAAATAAATGATATGATACAGAGGAGGAAGCGAGTGTTGCAAGTAAGAAAAACTAGTTCTAATAGTGGAACATACCTATTGTTATCACTGAAATTTCGTCTGCACATGGCGACAAGAACTCCACATCATCTGCACATAGCGACAAGAACTCTACATCATCAAAACAACAATGAAGTAATTCATGGCACTATTCACAGCATTCCAGAAGGGTCAAATACTATACAAAAATTGAAAGACACTTCACATCAGTAAGGTGCGCGCGTATGCGCGGGATAAGAACGTGTTGTGCACGTTTAAGTGCCCGATGCACGACTGTCCACATAAAAAGCCGCGCATCTGCTAATACGGCACATTAAATGCTTAAGTCAGCCTCCTGACCGCCAATAGACCTTCGCCCGAGATGATTTGACATCCAGATCAGGGTCAGTCTTGCAAAAACGGTGAATTTATGGCTTAAGCGAACCCTAAACTAGCCTATGTCTACACCGGGAACTAGTTACGTGACCGCCTGGAAATGGCTATAAAAAGCAGTGAAGGCTCATTGT